>JAIPRL010000659.1:65129-121554 GCA_025469235.1 Pemphigus obesinymphae
CCCTCTCTCTGTTTTTCTGCCATTTCTTAAACTGTATTTTTTTCTTTGATATTATCTCCTGTACTTCTTCTGCCCACCACCATGTTTGCTTATCCTGTGGCATATTACCTCTACTCACGCCCACAACTTCCTTAGCAACTTTCTTAACACCCTGTGCTACCTTTTCCCACATTTCGTTTATATTTCCTTCCATGTTCCACATCCCTGTCCCAATTAGCTTTCTTATAAATACTTTTTCATTTTCACCCGTTAGTTAATATAAATATAGGTACATGTATTTATAATATCTAAAAATTATACCCCTTGAAAAATAGCATGTTAAAAACCACTTAATTAGAAATATGTTTAGCATAATAAAAGGTAAATGTAGTATATTATAAATAAAATACCAGATATACCCTTGCAGTTCATCTTGTCCACTTTCGACCATTACGTTTTTAAAATTTCAGGGGTTCGACAATATGCTTGTAGTATATACTTAAGTCCCTGTCGCTTACATTCTGTTGTTTTATAGTTTTCTTATTTGGCGGAAACTGCAAAGGAATGGACGTGCAGCTTCAAACTTGTATTCTTATATGCACAAGTTTTCCAACCCCTAACGTGTGACGTCAGCCAGTGGTCAAGATGAACCATGCGGGTTATATCAATTACCATAATCTGATAGTGTGCGTATTGTATTTTCCACGTTAAATCGTTGTTGTACAGTTAAATGGCCAGCGGTAGTCAATTGTTGATGTACTCGAACAGCAGCTTGTAAGAGTTGTACAAATATTGGCTGCCTGGCCTGTAATTTACGATATAATGAGAATACCCAATTAATACTGTGTAAAGGCGGTATTCCACTGACATTATGTACAGTGTTGTTCAAACAGAATAGCTCGCTGATTGGTATGACACGTTCGCTTCGACTGTCGGCTATAACCAACAAACCAATTTTTTTATGGTGTCAATAATAGAATAAGCGTAGAAATTTAAACGGTGCGTCTGTTGGATATAGTGGAATTAAATGTGCTCTAAAATTGTGATGCATTGAGGTTAAATTTTTATTTTTACACGCTCCTCTCTACAGAAAATTCTTATTATTTCAGTTTACTCTGTTTATAAATAACTTTTTTGTTAGGGATTTTTTTTTGTCGAAAAATACATTGTTTATCATCTAAATATGATATATAATATAATATTATACTGTGTTATTATCATTTATAAAATTATACCAGTTATCAGTTATACCAGATGTGCTATCAATCAAGCGACTCTCGTCTCTCGGTATACAACATATTTTTAATTTTTAATTTAAAATGGATAAGCCACCCAGCCCATCTAAAAGATTACAAAAAACAATAACCGGGGAAGGAATGTTGACTTCAGATGATATAAATCAAATTATGAACTAGTCTTCTGATGAAGATGTTTACAATGGAAGTAGTTGGAGTGGAGATATGGAGATTGTAGTGATCGTAGTGATGATGAGGAAGAAAACATAGAACAACCAAATGTTGTAATTTTTCAATCTCAAAGTGTACCAAATGAATCTGATGTCTGGCATGAAGATAAGTACTTAGCACAACTGATACCTTTAATGGTACAAAAAGGTCTTATTGTTTTATCTCCAGATAACAAACCACATAATTTTTTTAAACTATGTGCGAATAAAAAACTTTTATAGTAGAATAAACTAATAATTTTGCCGAAGAAATATTTTCAAACAAAAATATAACTAATAAATGTAGAATAACTAAATGGAAAATCTACTGTAGCTGAATTCAAAGTATTTTTGGGTATCCTTTATCATATAGGACATATTTGTACGAATAGACTACACAATTATTTAAAGAGAGGATATCTTTTTGGCCTACGAAGTTTAAACTCTTACATGAGTAAAGATGGGTGGATAATAATTTTATGATATTTACATTTTGCGAAAAATCTGACACCAGATAAGCCACAACCTGAAAATCGCTTGTGTAAAGTTAATCCTCTTCTAGATAAATTTTATGAAAATATTGATCGAATGCAATATCTAACAAAAGTGTTTGCTATAGATGCGTCCATGGTCTTGTAGAGAGACCGTTTGGTCTCTTGTGAATTTATTTACGGAAAAATACATAAATATGGAATAAAAATTATTTTCTGACAGATTCATTGGATTTGTATTTTATGTGGTTCAAATGTTAATGAAGTTGGAGTTAAATTAGTCATGTAATTAATGTAAAAAAATGATTAAAAGAAGTATTTATATTATATTTTAAATTTTGTTATTTTATGTAAAAAAAAAAAATATTATAAATATATTGATAGGTATAAATGCTAATTTTGCTCCTAATTACTAATAACCATTAAATGTAAAAATAATGTCTATCGGATATCGCCAGTAGACACCATCAAAAATGTTTATAAACAATTTCATCACCAAGTGTGCCTGTTGGTAATATCTGACACTAATAAAAATATTCTAAAAGTAAATATTATATATTGGCACACTACACAGTGTCAGTGGAATACAGTTATTAGTATTTAGATAATTATCATCACTACTTCCATAATAAGAATACTTAGTTATATCGAGTAGTTTAAAGCACTTGTCTATGATTAGTTCACTCACCTGTACTACTGCAGTAGCATTGGTATTGGCAGCCGAGGCAGCAGCAGATATAACCACTGATGATGAACCACCACTACTATCGTCTCCTCCCGTTTGTAATCGGTGGTGATGATGGTCAGATGAAGACGTGGAAGATGCTGCGGCTGCTGCAGCAGCTGCTGCTGCCGTTGATGAAAACGGACTACCGAAAAATGATCCAATCACAGTTATCAGAGCATCGCAAACATATTTGGTTAGCTGTCGGTGCGATTTAGTACGGGTCAAATTGGCACTAGTTATCGGAGAACCAGTGCTAATGTTTATCGAAGCAGCCACTTGATCCGCTACCTTGTTCATGTCAGGTAAAAAACTTTTTTCAAACACTGTCCACATATGATTGGATGCATAAATCTCTTTCATCTCCACTTCGGTGTCAACATAACAATGGTTTAAAAAGTTTACATATGCCTCTTTTACCTGTTTCACAATAATTAATTGATAATAATAATTAGTACTATAACTGTTATAAATATGATACCAAAATGGTTAATTACTTCAGGTATGCAGTCTGGATGTGACACCATAGCAACAATGTCATCCAACGGCAACAGACTGTGGCACTTAATTTCCGTGTAAACGTTCTTCCCCATTGTACAATAGGCCAAGAGTTTTACTAATTCAATGTGGTATCTGTTATGGTATAAGTTACAATGTTAATAAAATTGATATACAGTAAAAATAATTTAAAATAGATTTGTTTATAGTGAACAATATATCCCAACATTTATCCAAACATTTATTGTATTTATAAAATTTATTTAATATGTGTTTACATATTATAACATCTATTATGAGTATAAATAACAAATATACTTCCAATTAATACATACAACATATAATAATACATACACTAATCATAATTAGTATGAAATTAAATTGTGATTATACATTAAAATATTAAAGATCGGAAATTTAAATCAAAAAAATTAGAATTACCCAAAAATCAGTCATGGTAATTCTAGCTAATTTTAATAACACTTAGTTAGGATTGACTATGATATATAATAATATATTATCAATTAATTAGATCAATATAAGTTTATCCAACTGATAAATATTTTATAAGTGATTACTAATTTAAGGTAATTGTATGGTAATGTAGAAAATTTGTTTGAAAAAATATATTTGAAATGCATTTATTTTTCATACCACTATACATAATAATATATTATAATGGTTTATAATAAACAATGAAATTTTTTTTTTTATCATGAACCAGGCTATATCTTTGAAAATTAGCCCGAATTAAGACGTTTTGTAGGCTATTTATTAAATGAGGCCCTCTTATAGGTACATAAAAACAAAGTGTATAATTTTAGGTAGGTATATTTATTTTGATATTGAAATTTGAGGATGCCTTGCTTACACACTAGGTGTATTTTATACACTTATTTTAAAAATAATATTGAGACCTTCAAAAAATGTACATATTATGTAATTTGTTCCTAATACATTATATAATTGTGATAGTATAAAGTACAATATTATGAAGAACTCTTGAGTGGAAAGATACTATTGCAAATTTATTGTTTTATTTTAGAGCTCAGTACCGTTTGTTCACATTAAGATTAAACATGTGCAATACAATACATTTTTAAGCACCTATACGTTTGTTTTTTTTAAAGTGAGACCCCACTTGAGAATTTTGCTCGAGAATACACTTGAGCACAAAGTAAATATTTATGTTACACACTTGTTGGACACTTAATAATTTTAGTATATTTCGATGTTTTTTTTATTATGATAATACTGCTACTGAATTTACATGTGACCATTGAAATTAACATAAAATTGGGTTAGGTCATATCAGAGAATATTTCCTTTAAGATAATGTCAGCGCCAATTATTTTAAATGAAAAAAGTTAGCATTACTCAATTTTAACAACTTTCAAACATCATAGAAATATCAAACGAAAAATAAATTATGGATATCAACATTATTAAGTGTCCTATGTAACCTATTTTTTATATTTAAATTATTGTAGGTTATATTTATTTAAAAAAAAATCAAAAAAATTGATCTTCAATGTAATGTTAAGCATAGGTAGGTACTGAGTAGGTATATATTTAATATTAAGAGTTATGTATACTACACCGAAGTTACGTTCAGAATCGTTTTATTGAATGCAATGATTTATCATTGCTTTCAAATGCAATACATCCACCAAGAGTATCCTACCCAGTAGCGAAGTGCATCCACCCATACTGACACCCGACGAGCGAAGTGCATCCACCCCCTACTGACCGGCTTTTTTTAAAATTTAGTTTATATTTCCAATGAACTTAAATTTAATTTTAGTAGGTAGTTTATTTTGCTTACAAAATTATTAAAATTATTATAATAATAATTTCAATTAGATATAATTGGTTCTTCAGTTATCAAAATATTTAATATTATTTAAATTTTAGAGCGATTAAAAAAAAAAAAAAAAATATATATATATTATTACTATTATTATTTTAACTAGTATTGTTTTTTTAAACATGTAATTTTATAGTTAAAACATTACGTATTGTTTATCTAAATGTTTAAATAATCTACTTACAATAAACATGAATAACTATTTATTATTTATAATAAATTATTGTGCTGACTGTACTACCCCCTCCCCCTTGGGATAGACCTGCAGATGTAAAATCACTACATATCTTTTTTATCTATATAAGATTATTTCAAATAATGTTTATTAATATTATAAGTGTTGTTAAATGTTGATATCTTAATAATGTTATTCAAACCAAATATAATATAATATTAAAGATTTTTAACATTCTATCAAATTGTTTTTTTTTTTTTATTAATAGCACAGTACATAATTAATGTTGGGTTCTTGAATTGACTTTATAACAAATTCAAAATTAAACTGTTACTACAGCTTGAAATTCTGAGCCCTTTACTATTTTATAATTCACAACTTTACAAGGAGTATCAAAATTAAAACAGTGAACAGACATTTTAACATAAATAAACTATACGTAAGGTTTTATTAAATATTTTGATAACTGAGGAGCCAATCATAATCGTCCAAACCCAATGGCTACTTCGATTAGGGAACGTTATTTTGCATTCAGGCCTGTCTGAAAGTATAAATTAATTTTGAGAAAGTTCAATTCTATATTTTTTCATAATTCAACATTTTTTATTCCCTCCCTTGTTTGCTAAAACTATAACAACTTTTGATTTTGAAATGACGACATATAGCTTAAATTATAAATTCTTAAGAGTATATTTATATGAGAATTTTAAGTTTTGTTTTTTAACATTAACTTTTTTAAACATTTTAACCTAATATATTTCTTTGTCTATAAAATCAAATAAGGAACTTTTTAGTTTGGTTATTATATCACACACACACACACACACACATATTAGCCTTGAATCATTTGTTTAAGTTAAAAATGAATATTATTCATAAATAAATCTAAGTTTTAAAATTGTAAGACAAGGGATTTCCAAACATATATATATATCACTTAACACATACTTTAATAAAAATATTCAATTAATTCAGCTCGATGGGTGATAATGAAAAAACAATTTAGTAGTGAAAGAGTCAAATCCAAAAATATATTCAGAGTAATAAGCATTTAAATTAAAGAGTGGCGGTGTGAATAAATACTGTTCTAGAATGTACTATGATGTTAAAATTGACTTGCTTTAGTATTACTCTACTCTGCCACGTCTTAAATTTAAATGTCTATTACTCAGAAAATATTTATCAGATTATAAAAAATTAATATCAAATAAATAAAATCTCATAAAAATACATTCATTAAGAATTTATAATTAAAACATTTTACACCATGGGTTGCCAACAAACAAGATAAGGAAATACTTTTTTTTTAAATTTAATAATGATAGTAATATAAGTCAATGGTTAATAATAAATAATTAAATAGATAAGCAAACAAACCGTAGAGCACCATGACTGTCATTATCTTCATATTCTGATTCTACACCTTCCTGCTGTAAGGAGTCTTCCATAGTTGTTCCTTCCACATTTTGTGTTGTTGGTCCTACTCTATTATTGATAGGCTGTTGTTTGTCCTTAACTATGTAATCAGTCACTCCTCCTAAGTCTACCATCATTTGTACGTCCTCTCTGTATTGGCGATCACGTTCGTTTCGCATCATTTCCACAAATTGTTGAAAAGATGCTTTATTATCATTGTAAAACACCAAAACATCTTCGCCAGCATTCAAGAGCTGTTTGAATACAATGATTAAATTCATTAAATTACAATAATTATTTTATTAAACTGATCCAAAATAATTGCGAAACAAGGAAAAGAAGAAGATACAGCTTATTATATTACAAACCACGGACAAATTTTTTATAGACCCTTATGATGGTGTAAATAATTTCTTATATTCATTTTTATAAATTTGACCAGTTCTACCTTAAAATGTCACCATAGTCAAGTAACGACATACATTTACATACATTTTTTTTTTTATTATTATATGACCTATAATTAAATATTTTTAAATTTTAAAATATTTTTTTTGGATTTTTTTAGTATGAAAAATGTAGACAAAAAAAATTTTTTGTCGGTTTTGTGAATTGACTGCATTAATTTTTTTGTAAAAAGATATTTTTGCAGTTGAGATTTTTAACTGGCCACAAAAACCCATTATTTCTTTGATTATTTTGTAGATAATATAATACAGGGCACATAAAATACAATTTATAAACTACAATTTTTTATTATTTTATTGTAAAAATTTTAATTTGCGTTATGATCTACATTATACATATACAGTATATTTAAAGTAAAAAATAACACAATTTATTATTTTGGTCAGATAACTCTAAATTTGGTTTGGGAGTTTTCCATTATATATTGAACATTAAAAGACAAAATTTAAATGAAATATACATTTTATTCTTTTTTTTTTTTTCTATGAAGGTACACTGAAATAAGATGTTTTTAATAGGTAAACAACTAAATTTTCTAAAGAATGTTACCCTATAAAGTACTATAAGTATACTATAAAAACTACTCGAGAACAATTATATTAAAATTCAATTTCTATAATTTGTATTTATTATATTTTTAGCAGTGTCCTCATGAGTTTTACAATTATTTGATTATGAGTATTTATTTTTGTACAAACAGGTAATAATAATAACCAATTATAAGTACAATATTTTATAAGTTTTTGCAATTATAATTTATAATTATTAACAAATACCTAAAAAAAATACACAGTTTTCACCATTTTTACTCTTTTATTTTAAACTCAATTATGTATTCATTATTAGAATTTAATTATAAAGAAAATTGTTTGATAAATCGCTACAAATTATTTTCATTATTAATAATAGATAACAATATGTATCTTCATCAGACGCTCGGCAGGAGTTCTTGTTGTGTAGCTATCGGTATTTAATTTTCAGTTACCTAAGCACACGTCATACTCACTACATTTTTGAATATTAGTAGAAAGGTTAATAGAAGCATAGACTTGTCTTTAGATGTCCCCATAAAAAATGTAATGGTATAACACCAGGTGATCTAGGTCGGTCATTGTACTGGCCCATATATCCCCATCCCATCCAATTAAGAATAAAAGTATATTTTAGAGACATATCTAGTTGGGAAAATTTATTTATACAAATATCCAGTAGATCATAATCTAAAAACACTATAAATTGGTCGAATAAAAGATAAACATATCAGTCAATGTGCCTTCGTAAAAATAAGAAAATATCACACGATATGCCACTTTAAACATTAATCGTTCCTCAAATGTGTTGAAAGTTTATATAATTTGTCCAGTGTGGATTATAATTTAATAAATTCCAGTTTAATTTCTGTTTAATCTAATCTAACCAGTATTCATACATTTTGAAAAATAAATGTCTAAATATGGTGAAAATTGTATTGTTTACATACATTTGTTAAACTATACCAGGGTATACTCGACCAGGGTGGCCGACCCCAAATAGTTGGGAGAGAAGGCGAAGAGGAAGAAGAAGACATTTGTTAAACTATACCGTATATATGTCATTTAGGTTTACAGCATTTAAAATATTATATTTATGATGACTACATACGTATGTGTAGAAAAATCTATATATATATATATAATAAAAAAATTTTAATTTATAGGTAGATTACTAGAAATGAGATGAATATAAATTATATAAATTGAAACTTTAGATTGTTCTCAAACAGTCAATTTTAAAGATAGAAATTTAGAGTATTATTTTTAGTATTTTCAGTATTATTAGTATTTTTAAACAAATCTTATTTCATTGTAAAATTATGTGTATTATATTATATAATAGAAACATCTAAACCAAATTCAAGGTTATTCTACCAAAATAGTTCATAGTACTTTTAACTTTGAACACACTTTATAATTTGGAAACCTTGAAAATTATATAAAAGGTTAATTAATTTTAATTACAAAAAGTATTGTAATAAGTTTTGACAGATAAAAGGACAGACAGACAAATAAATCAGATATGTCTAATTATTAATTTATTCTATACATACTTCTTGCATGACCATATCCTGTGATTTTCTGATAAACTGCTGTTTTTGTATTGCAGCAGCTGCAGTTGTTGCCGCTCCAGGACGGTGTTTTAAGCCACCACCATAGTAATAGTTTTCAGGTTCTTGGGCTGAGTTGTCTGCCCCTGCTCCAGATACAGATCCAGAACCAGGGGAACAACAGCCTACTATAGTTTGAAAAAACTCCAGATACTCGACACGTTTACCCTGTGACTCAATACAATGTATGAAATGCTGGACAACTTTATCACCACCACCACCGCCAATCTCGTTGCACAGAACTGGGTTATCTTTAAATATAGCACATACGGTACGTGCATCCCGAATCTATTCAGTTATGTAGAATTACTATTACTATTACTAATAATTATTTTAAATTTATTGTTAACTATACTTCTGGATTGAGAAATAGGTCTAGATGCGCATGTAGTAGATGCTGGTTTTGTGGATTGCCTAAGCAAAACGATTGTAAGAATTCGTGTGCCAGTTCCATGAGAACATCCATACGTTGGTCACCTTTCCGATCATAAGGTACTTGCAGCAGGTCCAATACTACTGTGTGAACACCTACATTACGTAACAAACGTTGTTCATGTTTTCTAGGTTTTTTGATCATCATTGCTGTATTTATGGTCATGCCAGCAACGGCCGCTATGGATAAATTTGATCTGGACGACGAAGATATTAGTCCACTGCTGGTAGAAGAAGGTACACGAGTAACACACAACTCGTTCATTCGAATTAAAATCTATATATATAATAAAAATCAATAATAATGATAAAGAAATAATTACCAATAAATGTATTAATGGATTAAGATTAATAATATAATCGTATCTATTATAATATTTATAATAATATATCAAATTATCACTATTATTACCTTTTGTATTTTTTTGTACTCATCATCTTCATCTACTTCTTCACTACTGCCATCAGTCACAGAAGTATCAAGTGACAATTCATTATCAGTAGTTGTTTTTGGTGGAGCTACGATTCCTGATAGTATCGGTTCTGATGTGATTGTTGTTGTGCGTGTAGATGATGTAATTACCACAGGTGGAGTATCATCTTCAACCATTTCTGACACTTGGACAAATGATGATGATAATGTTTGTTGCTGTTGTAAATGTTCATCGCCGGTATGTTGTTGGCTTGCAGTGGACGTTGGCTTATTAGACTTATATACCCACAACTCAGATTTTTCAACGCTTTGACGGAGGACATCCAAGTCTGATTTTATTTGCTTGTATGATTCAACATCGGCATCTGACACTAGCAGTTGAACCTATTTTAGTAACATTTAAGAATGAATAAATAAGAGAAGAGATTAAAATAGGTATGTGTAACAACAAACAACACAGAAATAATTTAATGTTAATAATCACATAATCACCACATTTCCAACATACCTGTTTGAATGCTTGTAATACTTCCTGCCGTTGGCTAAAATGTCGAAACAACAGGTGAAGTGCTCCCGACACAAGGGCAGGGTAATCATGCATGGTCAGGTGCAGAAGTACACGCAAAAACATTCGACCACCATTGTCATCTAGGTCCAGAGCTGCACCACCACACTCTTCACTGTTGTTAAGTTACACACGCGCGCACACACACACACACACACACACACACATAAATACAATCGTTAGTTATCAAATAACAATAACAATAATAATAAAAATAAAAAGTTAGGTGGCGAGAGGAAGTGAATATTTTTTTAGAAATACTATTACTAAAAACCATTCAAACCAAATGCATTGACGCAAATAAAGTGAGTAAACAGTATAACACTAACCTTTCACCGAATATGCCCTCTGCTTGAGCACCAACTCTTTCTAAATCAATTGATTTGTGGTAATGGTGATCAATGAATGCTGATGATGACACGGATGATGAAGATGCTGTGGACGATGTTGTTGTAGTATTAGTAGGTGGTAATGTAGTACCAGTGCCTGATGTTGTCGTTTGTTGAGCCATGGTAGATGTGGATGATGAGATAGCCGCTGCAGCTGCAGCAGACTTTTCAATTTCATCGAATTCTCGTTTGAAAATTGATAATAAGCAACCAATTCGGTAATCCAGGCGAACATCCAATATAAACTACAAGCACACCATATTCCATTTATATTTTTATTATATTATAATATTTATATTTATGTTGTTAAAATGTTGTTTTCAAGAGGTATTCGTAGGTTTTCAATAATATCAGCTTCATGAAAATATGTATCTATAGTAAATATAAAGTTTGTTTTATCATATGGACTGTCGTTTTTATTAATTTTATGAAATAGATACACATTTTTAACACTGTGAAATAATTGAAAACAATACAGGAAGAGTACCACTTTATGAAATGAATGGGATTTTTTTCTATAAACAAATTTTCAACAAGGTGGCTTATTTTTATCATTACATGCATAACCATTCCCAAATATAATTACATTTAGTTGGTACTTTAAAGTTATCATTTTCCAAATAGTTTTTTTAAAAACTACCAAAAAATTATGTAAAAAAGATAAATAGGTATATACAATATATCAACATATAACATATAAAATGTGTTAATATATAATAAAAATAAAATATTTTGTCAAATTCAAGATTTGATATATCTTTCTAATTCTGTAAATAATGCTCTGAGGAATTATCACCAAAAATGTATATCAATACAAAATTAAGGTAAAATAAAAAAATAACAACCATTTTTTCATAAATGTAGACTATTTAAAGACATTTAAGATTTTGAGGTTTTTAAGTCATAAAAGTGAAATTTTGGGTTTTAAGAGCTGAACATTTTGTACAAAGTTGAATGCACATAACTCGAATTATATTTAAAAACTCTGAAAAAGAAATAGCCAAATTATTTTTAATGGAAATTACAATTTGAAAAAAATTTTGAGATATTTAAGTCCAAATATTAGTAATTTTTTTTCAATCTTATTATTTCAATCAATTTTCTATTAATATAAAATTATATGACATTCATTTTTACTGGTTAAAAAAATAAAACAGAATAAATAATTGGTTATATTTTTACAGACAATTTATAATTTTATATTATAAAAATCTAAAATATTTTAGTTATAAATAAAATACAAAAATAATTTTAAATTTCAGTAATTATGAAAAATGTGTTATTTTAATTTTTAATTTCCATATACTGATATGTTTTACTTTGTAACACTTATCTGAGTAACATCCTATAAAATAATATGCAAATATAATAAATCTACTTATTCTATATATTATAATCAATGTTATTCAAGGATATTTAAATACAGGCATTTAAAAAATGCACATTTTTCTCCCTACCTAATGAAATATTCTACATTTTTTTTTTTTGTATATTAGTATAAATCATAATACCCATATTTGAAGATTATTTTCAAAATTTTCTCTCCGTTATTTTAAGAAATAAAGATATGAATTTTTCGATTTTAAAGTAACAACCACTAGATTTTTTTACAGTCCTATAATATATATATAAAGTTTAAAATTTTAATTTTAAACCTTTTATTTTTCTAAAAAACTAATTTTAAAATAGAAAAAAATATTTATAAGAGTTGTATTTTGTTGTATTATTACACTTATGCAGCTATTAGTGATTAATAATAATCTAACCAATAACATTGAATGTATTGTTGAAGAGCAGATAAAATGCTATGAAACATATACATATACATGACATCTGATATACCCGCACAATGGCATCTTGTCCAATATCATTTAACCAAATTTAACCAGCAATATACGTTATCAAAATATTCTAATTTTAGATTAACAAATTTATAATTTAATAATTTAATTCTAAATAATTACATTGAATAATTCTCACAATTGAAAAATGTTTAAATACATTAAAAAAAATTTGTACAATAAAAGTTTTATTATTAGTTAGGACGAAATTCCACTAAAAAAATGAAAACATTCCTAGTATCCAAGTACTCTTGCGATCAAATGATAATCATGTACCTACTCACATTGCCTATTATTTTTAATTTTAAATGTATTTTTTTTAATTATACTAAAATAAGAACCTATGGAACAAACAATTTTATAGTTTTTCTAAAATATAACTACATTTTATGTAAAATGTTTATACTTTTTCTTTTTTAATAATATTATAGTAATATTTTTATATTATTTCAATTTTTTTAGATTCTGAGCAAAACAAGGAATGTATTAGTTTCACGATGATGTGTTTCTTTTTTAATGTCTGTACCCAAAAATTCTATAAAAAGTGCTCTGATCATTACAAGTAGCATTATTTTCTGGTAGTAAACTGTATCTAGTTGATACTGTGAAATGTAAAATTAAGTACAACAAAATTTTCAAAATTTTTTAGGCTTTTTATAGCAATGTTCAAATTTAATTCACAATAAGCTTAATTTTAGTTTTATGGACCTAAATTTTAATACAGAATTAAAAGTACACCATTCTAGCTACATACCAAATTTTTTAAAAATCGGTACATACAATATTTTTAATAGTAATTTCATTTTTTTTTTTTTTTTTTATACCCATTTAGTTTATGATATTTCGGTTTGAAATATGTTCGAATTTTGGAGAAATAATAGATCTATTTTATTATTTATTTTCACCAAAATACTTATATTAGCACATTATAAAAAAAAATGTTGGAAATTTTTTTTTTAATTTTCGGCTATTTATAACAATTTTAAATTTTGAGTAATTTAATTCCTAATAGTCCTAACTTTTAAGACCTGAAAGTTTAATACAGTATTAAAATTAAATCATTCTAGCTAAACACAAAAGAATTTAAAAATCGGTAGGTATATTTTTTAATAGATTACATTTTTTCCAAAAATATATTTCTTTTTGGTAAGAAATGTGTTAGAATTTAAGGGAAAAAATAGATCTTTAAATTTTGAAATTTTCATCAAAAAACGTATGTAAGTACATTATGGAAGAAAAAATATTTTTTCAACATTTTTCTTATTTTTGAGCTACTAATAACAATTTTCAATTTTGAATCATTTAATTCATAATAGGTATAACTTTTCTACTTTACAAAAAAATTCAATTTTTGAAATTTTTTTGATTAAAAATTAATGGTGAAGTCAGAATTTGGCAGTCGGACTTGGTTTTAAAGTTGATTGATGTTTAAATACTTTAAACATAGTGAGAATTATTATGGATCATTAATATTTAAATTTAAAATTTTATTAATTTCATTTATATACTATGGGTATACTATATTTTATAGCTTATTAAAGAATAGTAGTGTGTGTAGAAATTTCATATTTATTTATTAGTTAGTTAATTTTTGGATATTGGGTAAGTACCTACTATAAGATAACGTTTCTATCTAGTAAAATTTTTAATTAGGTTTAAATTGTTCAATTACATCTTTAACTTTTAACTATTATTCAGCCATTTTTTTCTCACTTTTTTATTTTAAAAATTGTTTGGTATACATTTAAATTTAGGGATGTCATAAAATAAGTGGAGAGTAATATTTTGAAGAGTATATTAAAATATGCGTATTATGACCCTTTACAATATTCAAAAATATTTTTTAGAAGCTGAGAAAAGTGTACCTATTCAATCTTTTTGAATACTGTATATAGAAATCCATATCTATAATAAAATTTATTGTACAACAAATTAACACAGTTGAGGTATTTATTTACTCTGTGTGGGTAATGACGGGTCAAGAGTAAAGAAAAACCATCTATTATAATGGAAATATGTTTTAAATTTAACCTCATATTAACAACATGGATACATTTCTCGAAAATTATATCTTTATTAGGCAGATGAGATATAATTTGTAATTAATATAATTAAATAGAGAAAATATAAATATTGATTTGTATTACACTAATAGAAATAACAGCATATACCTCAGTAATTACAATAAAATATTATACTGACCTGTAGTATTTCAATAATTTTTAGTTTAGTATCCATAACTAGAGGATATGCTTCACCGCTCACAATAGATGTGCCACCACTACCAGAAGTCTGGTGCAGAAGAGACGAAGATGATGAACCTGTTGTTGTGGTATTCATGCTCATCGCAGATTTTGATTTGTTAAGCAAAGGTGGTGGTGGTCTGCGTCCATTGCTTCCACCGAGCGTAAGTCCAGTAACTACAGCACCCACATCACCAATAGCAGATCTCAAGGCACCGATTCCTTCAGCTACACAATAATTTATGATAAATTAAATATTCATTTAGTGAGGTGTCAAATTATAGTCATATAATGTTAAGGCACACATAATATACACCATGAGTTATTTAGGAGTTTACTGCTCACATTTCACATCTTTTCCTGAAGTTGTTGATGCTGCTCCAGAAGCGGTTATTGTGGTTGATACACCAGTGACAATATCACTGCCCGTGGCCCGACCAACAGCTGCAAAGTCATTTTCTGATACACAATCTAATATGCTCAACAATGTTTTTGTGAGTCTGAGTAAGTCTCCAAAACTGTAGAACCCAAAGTAAATTAAGTCTCTTGCTAACTTGACGACCTGAATGTTCATAATAACAAACAAAATATATTATAAAATACTATGTACATTGTTTGGGATTAAAATTTGATGCATTTTAATGTTACTTTTGGGCTTATTAGATGTATTGCCAAGTAAGCTATAATTCATTTCATTAAATGACCATTGAAATATAAAATATTTTATTGTAACTTTTTGATAATAAAATTCATGATAATTATTGAAAAATAAAGTGTATTAAAAATGTGTAAATTAAAAATAAAATATATCACATAATATATTAACTACTATAATCCAAAACTAAATAAAACAAATATGTATATTTTAGATTTATAAGTTTAGAAGAAGAAGAAGATAAGTGCATATTAACGACATTTTCAGAGCATTACATTTCAAGCTCTATTTATGATATTAAAAGGATGCTACAACCCGTTTTTTAAGGGGTATTATATTGGCAATTTAAAGGGTATTTTTAGAAAAAACTAAAATCTTATGATTGAAAAATATTTAAATACATTTCAGCAGTAATTAAAAATAGTTCTATATCAGTAACATATTTTTATTGTAAATTATTAATATATAACTATTAAAAACTAGGCAAAACGTGTTTCGGGAGATGCATGTTTCTGAGAATCTGAGTGATTTTAGCAATTGATGACTTCTATAAAAATGTAAACATCGTAAAATAATCTAAATTTTTACATGGGTGATTTTCAATAATTTTCAATAATTATTCAAAGTTTATTTATAAAATTTTGAATTCCGAAGAATTGTTTATTTTTAAAAGACTTATAATTAGAATAACAATAACTTTATTGAAAATCGTAAAAATTTAGATTATCTTATGTTCTTTAATTGAATTCAGTTCTCGAGAAACTTGTATCTCCTGAAGCATGTTTCATACAAAGAAACATGACAGTATAGTGCCCATGTTTCATGCACGGAAATATGCAGTGTAGTGTCTTCCTCTTAAGTGAATAAGACAATATTTCTAAGAGAGAATCATGATAAAATAAATTGGAAATAATAGATAATAATTGGCAATAGATTAAATTGAATATAATAACCTCAAATGTTAACTTATTTTGTTGAGCGTCCTGAAAATTCCACATTTTAGCTACCACGTTAAATAGGTAGTCCTCAACAAAAGCTATAGTCGAACTGAACCGAGTGCGTACTTGTTGTGCAGCAGCTGTATCATTATTCAATCGTCTGTTATTGTCATAACTATAATAATAAAATAGTGAGACTTGTTATACAATATTATACTACTTATGCATAAAAGAATCAATTTATAATGCTCACTCATCAATACTTATTTTCAATGGAATCTCAGACCATAATCGCGCATACTTTACAGGTGTCACGGGCTCCTGAGGATCACGGTCTACATGTAGATGTAACATAAGACGGCAAAATGAAGCACGCAAATCATAACGGACATTCTCATCAGCCATGCATCTAAGAATTTAAAAATGAACATAATTTTAACGTATTCTGTATACATATGGAATAGATATATAATAATAATATACATTATAATATAACTGAAAATAAATTTTACAAAATTTAAAAAAATAATATATTATATTATATTACACTATATTACACTAAAATTCTATTTAAATTACATACACAATATAATCATACAATTAAACAATATTTTTTCTTGTATATTTTGTTTAGTTGAAGTGCATGAAAATCCTGTCTTTAGTTATGTGTATATAATATTGAGTTCTACTAATAATCGTTTTCAAAATTAAATATATCCACAACCTTACTTCTTCTTGATAAGGGAAGTGCTTCTACCACTAATTGCCATTGTTTTATTATTAAAATGTCATTTTAATTCTCAATTACTTAAATATTATTTTAGATCAATAAAATATTTTATATATATATATTATAAATGTATAACTATCAAAAATTAAAAACAAATAGATATATATTTAAACAAATTTTAAATAGGTAGTATTTTATTTATATAGATTTTATAGTTTAAAAGTTAAAGTAGTTTTAAAGTTTAAACACAGACAATTAAAGACTAGGACTAAATAACGTGCTATGGAACAATTCGTACATTTTACAATAAATAAGAACATTTTAATCTTGAATCTGTTAGAGATTGCACATTCTTAATCTAGTGTTTACATAAATCAGGAATATTACATTTTAACGTGTTAGCCATGAACGAAGTTATTTCAAAAACAAAACGAACATTACACATTTTAAAAATTGACAATCGTCGGTTTACACATTTATACATGATGAATATCTGCAAAAAGAGAATTCTGGGAAGTTATATAATTCTTAAAAATGTGGAGATTCCGCATAAAAAATATAATAAATCTGAAAAAGTGTTACATAGTACATTATCTGGTTCTAGCTTTCATTGTTTTATATGTAATTTAAAATAAAATTATATGAAGATATTAATGTTGTACATAATAAATTAAAGTTTTTTTATTTATTCTTGAAATGTAAATTTAGCCATAATATGTGGTTAAAATCTATAAATAGTATTGAAATTAATTTGCTACTAACTAAATATTATATGCATCATCCTTAGTTTATCTATATAAAAACTTACATATTGGTTGTTATTTTTTATACATATTGAATTAATTTTGCATTTATAATTAAGAATTCATCGATCATATTTTTACTTTACTATTATTAACTTCAAAATTAAATAATTCATTGACATATTAATTTAATTGTAAACTATATTAGCAAATACTCACTTAAGTATCAAGTCAATATCTAAGTGTGGTGATAGATTATTTAATGCTAAGTACTGGCGGTTTAAGCACATATTTGAGAATAAATCCAACTGATGCCGGTAGTACTCAAGTAAATGCCAATCATCATAACCACTGCAATTTTTTGCCGCTGCTATTGCTGCTGCACCTGCTTTATTGTGTTGGTGATGATATTGAAGTTGCTGTAATTGCCAACGCCGGGCGTCTGCTGACAGCTCGACTAATGATTTGGAATTCTGTTTTTAAAATAAACACATAACATAAATTCACAAATATAAAATTATTATTATTGTTAATCACCAGTTATTGCAGTTATAAATCATAGTTGTGGTTGATAAAGGAGTTACCATCAATAATTGTAAAATAAATTATATACATATAGCAACGTAGCATGATCATGCAATTGGTGGAGGGGGGTTGTTAAGTATAAATTAAACTATAAGTTTTTAGATTTTTTGTGAAGTTTGTAGCTCAATGCTCATACTCTTATTAGACAATTCAAAGACCAGGTTCAGTGGTGTATATACAAAAAAATGTAAAAATTAAAATAAAAAAGTATAAATTATAATACATTTATTAAGTTAAAAATTATGAAAAAAGGTAATGGGGGGAAGGTTAAACATCTAAAACCCCCCTGGTTATGTCACAGTATATATAAAAACATGAAAAAAATCTTTATCATTGTAAAAATGATGTGTCTTTTAGTTTTTACAGGTTAAAAGATTTTTATGTTAAGGTTATTGTATAAGTTAAAAGATTTTTTTGCATTTTAAGATAAGTTTAGTGATCTGTGAAAAATTGATTAAATTAATGATGTAAATTAATACTATAAAATGATTAGTTAAAATAATTGTATCGATAAGTTTAAACCCACTAAACTTTTATTAGTTATTATAATTAGTAATTATAATAGGTAATGTGATATTTAACTTGTATCATAGATTATAATAGTTGTATAGTTATATAATAACCAAAATCTCAAACAAGATATTATTCAAATCTTAAAAGAAGTGTTTATTAAAATCTTTAAAAAGTTAAATTTATAATTAGAAATATTTAAATCGAACTAAACACAAAATAATGTGGTTTGAATATCAAACCAAGGGAAGTATTAAAAATAGTAAATATTTATATTATTATTTATTTTATGAATTAATATAATTAATTGTTTAGGTTAACAAAGTTTTAAACTAATAAAGTACCAAGTTATTTTAAATATTTGAAAAATAATTTAAATTCTTTAAACTTTTTATGAAGTTTGGTTCGATATTTAATTTGTAAGTTTAAACATTTGGTCCGACCTTAAAAATTTGGGTTTTAAAACTTCGCTAATAATTATGTTAGAATTATACTTACCTATTTAAACATAATGTGTGATTTTGAATCATTATTAAATCAAAAATAAATGTATGTTATAATAAAGGATTGAGGGGGTTGACTGTAGTCGAAATGTGTATTTTGGCGGACAAGGTTTCCTGTTTGACTCTCAGATAGTAAACCCGTCCAATAATTTGGTAGCTATGCTTGTCATAGCTATCAAGAACCATCTCCACTCCCCTAATATGCGAAGGCCTACAATCGAGCATGTTAAAGTTTGGGAAATAAGCTGATGTAAAACTATCAATTTATAGTAAATAATTTTGTAAGGATCATTAACTAATTTAATTAAAATCTTATTTCTTGGCATATATAAATAATATAAACCATGTAGAAAGATTTAAGCAAGAATTATTGATGTGTTTTTGAAGTAATTTTTTTATTTTCCCAAAAAACCATCATTTAAAATTTGTATTATTACCTAATAATAGTACTATTACATAATATAGAGTATTTTATTGCATACTACTATTACAATAATATTTCATTTTTAAATCCTAATTTGGTATATTTTTCTAAGTTAAATTTGGCTCCATTAAAAGTTGAGTTAAGATTACATAAATTACTTTTTATGTAAACCTGTCAAATATTAGAAATATTGTATACCAACCTGACCATTGTTCCAAGACAACATGACTACTGGCGTGTCACCAGAATCTGAATCAGAGTCATCTGAAAAATCAGCGGTTGATAGATTATGGATACTTGATAGTCTAGCCATGTCCCCTCTACTACGGTGACGCTGCAGTAATCGCTTCATCATACTGTAAAGAAAAAAAGGAGAAAGTAATACAAGGAATATAAAATATATAAACATAGAATATATATATATTATATATATATATGCTGGTCTAAATTTATATAGGCTTAAATTATTTTTAGGAAATTCAAAATGAGTACCTTTCCATTTTTTTAATCTGTATGAAAAATTAATTTTGTAAAAGTTTGGACTTGATGGCTCAACCCCTTCCCGTGCTGAAAAGGGTTAAAGTATGACCTAACGGCGTAGTTCTTAAATTTTTCCCTATTATTTCGAAAATTAAAACATTTACAGAAATATTTATAGAATATAAACGATAGAAAAATATATTTCCTTCAAAATATAGGTATGTAAATATAGGTATGTAAATATAGGTATTCCAAATAATATTTACTTTCAAGAACCTAGTGTTAACCTGGATATGTTCCTCCTAGAAATATAATTAATTCCAAGAATTCCTTATAATCACTTCTAGACAATTCTATATAATTATATATATATATATATATATATTACCTCCAAAGCTACATAATATCTTTCGGAAAAATTTTAATTTGAGAAGAAATGATACAGCATAGAGGAACATAAAATTAACGGAGGAGTACAATCAAAAAATGAAGAACAGAAACAATTTTTGTTAAAAGTATGCATATTTCTTATTTTACTATAATATTATATTTCAATATTTATAATTTATATATACCTAATAATAAATCTTGAAAACATTTCAGGTTGTTCAAGAATATAGAAAAAATTATCCATCTCATAGTCAATAATCTCTAACGAATACGGAATAATAGACAATATATTTTCATATATAATAACTAATAATTACAATAAAAAATAATTTAAATGTTTATAAATTGTTGAAAGTTTACTATCCTACAATTACGTAAATTGAACCATAAGTAAAAAACGATTAATCAAATCAAATTTTTACTAAGAATCTTTTTAATAGACAATTAAATTTTGAATTCATTTTATTTGAAATGTTTTATTATATCTTCAACCGTTTGTCAAATATTTTGAAATAACTTTAAAAAAACAATTTTTATCAAATTATTAAAATATTTTTTATTTGTTTTTTTTTTTTATGTGAAATATTTAATTTACAGAAAATTTTATAAACATACCTATATTTTGATGGAAATATATTTTTCTATCGTTTATATTCTATAAATATTTCTGTAAATGTTTTAATTTTCGAAATAATAGGGAAAAATTTAAGAACTACGCCGTTAGGTCATACTTTAACCCTTTTCAGCACGGGAAGGGGTTGAGCCATCAAGTCCAAACTTTTACAAAATTAATTTTTCATACAGATTAAAAAAATGGAAAGGTACTCATTTTGAATTTTTAAAGTAAGTTTTGGACCAGTCAAATATATAAACAATACATACCGGGTTTCTATCAAAATATCTCGGGAACCACTTAGTAGTACACTTTTGCAAATCAGTTCTTGCGTGATAGCGATGGCCTTCTTATTAGAT
Source organism: Pemphigus obesinymphae (assembly GCA_025469235.1). Taxonomy (NCBI): domain Eukaryota; kingdom Metazoa; phylum Arthropoda; class Insecta; order Hemiptera; family Aphididae; genus Pemphigus; species Pemphigus obesinymphae. The sequence continues at coordinate 87,168 of JAIPRL010000659.1, forward strand.
ATGCACAAATCACTGAGGTAGTCAAGGAATCTAGGTGCTGACTGGCTGAACCCACCACCACCACCATTTTTCATCCGTACTAGGCCAACAAATGTCTCAATTTCAGCTGCTGTGATATGTTTCTCTAGCAATTTACGATTGTTGTGTAATAATGCTGTAATTGTATCTTCAGCAAGAATGTCAAGACCAATTTGTTTCTGCATAAACCCAAAGTGTTTAGCTATGTATTCCTGTAAATTACAATGGTTGTTAAAAAATGGAGGTAAATAGTATAGATAATAATGAAGTATAATAAAAACTTAATGAAATAACTGAACCTAGAACATACTTGGTTTTTCCTATAATCATGTTGGCTCAACCGCAGTATCCGGTAACATAGTCGAAACATATACTTATATGCAGCTGCATACTTTTGATTATCTCCATCAGGGGATTCTGTTGTTGTTCCCAATGTAGCTGAAGCTACTCCGCCACCACCCTCTGCTCGTGAACCACCATTGCCACTGTGGTTGACACTATTATTAGAGTTAATTACATTATCCATGACGAATGGTGCCTGTAATATCTTAAAGAGTTGCTTTAGTATGTCTTGTTCTCGGAGCAGTTTTTGACGATCTCTACAAATAAGAAAGTAATTATTGTAATACATAAACAATAGATAATTGATTAAGAACATACCTGTTTGGATTGGCTACTACCAACTCCAATGCCTCAGATTTATTTTGCTCATTTTCCATGTCTGCTACAAAGTACACAATATCTTGAAGTAATGTAGTGACTGACCTTTATTTTTTGTAGATGTAAAAATAAAATATTAGACAAATAAATATAATGATCATGATAAAATAGTACTTGAAAACTTACCGCCTTTCATTGGCTGATATTGAACCATGTTCTAGCAACTTTGCACTGTTACACGCTAACACTTTACATGCATCATTAGCAAAATCCAAATCACGTACTTCAGATGGTGACACTGGAATAAGAGCAAATGCCTCTTTGTCATCTTTGACGGGAGCACAACCAACCTTTAATAATCATATATTTTTTGAAATTATAATTAAGACAAACATTTTTTGTAAATAATATATTTAAAAAATAATAGTCACTTTAGACATGACTGGCTTATCCTCATCTTTGTCAATAGGAATTGATGTGCTATGGACCCATGTATTGGTACACAGATGGTGGAGACGAACATATGACGACTGTGGTACCACTGAATCTAAATTTGCCGGTTGCTGGTGGTGGTGTATAGTGATCATCTGTGAAGTATTATATCCTCCTCCACTATAGCCTGAAATGCCTGGTGTTGCAGAAAATCCCCCATATGCAGGATTACCACCCTGTTGTAGTTGTCGAGCAGCTAGTCTACTTCTACCACTTCGACCTTGATACAGTGTTGTAGGGTCAAGTTCGAATAGTGATGATATCTCATTGGAATGTGGAACTGATACCAGATGATAAACAGGTCCACCGTGAACATCTATTATATGTCATCAGAGGGATAATGAAAAATTATTTGATAAATTAATTGATGAAAATATATAAGAAAAAAAGTAGAAACATTTGGTAGTGATTGAAAATACTTACCCCTGAGTTTTGATCGCATCTGATCCATTGTCTCATCATCATCTATCTCAGCTGCTAGATAATGGCCAGTGGCCAGATGTTTGAACCGGAATAGACAGTTCCAGTGGCCAGCACCACCACGGCATGGGTCATGTTGCACTACCTACATGTATGTAAAGAAAAGGAAAAAAAAATGAAAATTTCAAATATAAAACATAAATATATATATATATAATTTTTTTTTTTGTAACAATACCAATAGTTAGTCAATTACACAAATTCTAATGATAAACTATTTTAATATACCTCTACTTCCCAAAGAGCTTTGCTAGATGTGGCAGCTGTGGCTGATGTCCGTCCTGTAGTCCGCAAGAACACATGTTGCTGTCGCTTGTATTCATCCATTGTGAGAAACTTTTCCTGTTCAGCATGAAACAATCGTAGAACATCACCTCCTTTCAGTACGTCATCTTGGTTATCACGGTGCTCCATGAAGAGTGTAACTTTCCATGATTGTTGTTGGTATTGTTGAATCTGTTGGTTGTTACCATGTTGAACATGATGATGGATAGATGAGCCAGCAGCAGCATTGACAACATTTACCTGTATTTCATATTAAATTAGACATTCGGAACCAATTAATTAATAACGGTCCCTTTTAATATATATATATATAGTATTCACATATCTAAATAAAATTATAGTATGTATGAAATTAATAACAAAATTATTTAAATTTTAAATTTTCATTTTGATGATTATTATTTTAAATAATAAATATTTATTATATATTAATTAATACATTCAAATATGTATTTATAATATTTGCTGTTATTTATATTTACGTGTCTAAAGTCTAATTCAGCATTGGCTTTTATGAATATAGTGTACCAAATAACAATTACATACTATAATAATATTATGATGAGCTAATGACAATTTACTGCAATATTTATTTATTATTTTTTGAATTTATTATTACTCTTTAAACTAATATCATTAAATAAGTATACATTTTTTTTTTACTAATTATTTGTTTACATAAAATTCTATTTTAGGTAATTAAAAAAAAATGTAAAATACTTATTTCTATTTCATGAAAATCATAATATGACAATGAAAATGTAACTTATATAATATAATATGTACCTACTATTATTCATCAACAGTTAAATACTAACATTTTAATATAAATAAATAATGTTAAAATAATACAGATATACGATAATAAATATTTCTAACCTCCTTGCAACCTGGGTTGTCGGAAAGTTCGTAATTTCCAGCAACATGCAGAGCAACTTGTTGCTGCTGGTGATTATAGTAGCTACTACCTCCAAAGCTACTACCACTAAAAGTACCAACGCCTCCATATCCTCCTCCTCCGCCAAATCCACTGCCTCCACCGAAACCGAATCCCATTGCACCACCCATGGCTCCACTCAAGGCAGGTGTGCCAAGTGATGTGTTGCCACCACCTACACAGGCGGGCACCATAGTCACCTTGTCTCCGAGAACGACATTGTCACCAGTAGAACGTAACTTATAAAATGGCATAACATACCACCATGAGCCTTCATTACCATTTGCATCCAAATATACACGCATGGCATTCTTCTCTAACAAGGCAGGCAGTCGTTTATTCACTGTCAGGTATTTGTTAGATTTAAGATGCAGAAGCTAGGTGAACATAATGGTATATTAAACTGAATTAATAAAAATAATTATAAAATAAAACATGATTATGCAATAATACCTGTACAACAGTACCATACTGTATAACAGTGCCTAAGATTTTGCGGTTTTCTGACTCATTCTGGCGTTTCTCAATCTCAGCAGCATGCTACAAATATCACAAGAATAATGATTAGTATATATATATAAAAATGTTTAATAAATAATGAAATATTTTCAATAGATTAATACTAACAGATTAGTTTATAAGAAACAACCAAAATATTTCAAAAATCTATTAAAATTATGATTTACTGTCAAAAGTAATCATCATAATATGCTATTAATTCTTAGTATGTTTTATAATATTGAGAAAATTATGTTACTATTAACATATTATAAGATATGTAGAAGGATAAAAAGTGAATTTTTTTATTGATAAAGGGATTATTACATTTAAAATCAAGCGTAATTTACTATCTGTTTATATAATTTTTACAATCATATCAGTTTCATAATGGATGTTATTGTGATAGAATGAAAGCAAGTCAGCACTCTCCATAGTAGTATTTTGCAGTTCAAATATCAAGCTAACATCAAATCTTATTTTTAATAATGTTTCACCTTCATAAACTTTGTTCAAACAGTCCAACGTTTCTACAGTTGTTTTCCAAGATTGAAAGAAAATTTTATATTAGCTCGCTGTTCTAACTGAGATATTACGATAGAGATAACTGATTTATTTTCATGCAATCACAATAATATCCATTAAGGAACTCTTACGATTATGGAAGTAACATAAACAGATAAATTATGCCTATTTTTAATGCCTACATAATTTGTTTCACTTATATTATATAGTATCATGAATAATTGATTATTAGTCTTCAAATATAAATTCCCTTATAATGATCATGTAATAAAATTGTCAATAATATTTGTACAGCAATCAAAATAATATAAAATATTCTATTGGTTTTTGAAATATAAAAATTATTTTTAATAAATTACGAGTAGAACTATTACCCTATAGCCTATCTGGAAAATGTGAGTACAACCATTTTATTTAATTCTTTTTGTACATAAAATAAATAAAATTGTTTGTATTCATGCCTTTTATTCAAATAAATTTAAAAATAATTTAAGTGTAAGTTATATATATATAAAACAATATGAGAGTATTTAAAAATTGTCTTAATACGTTCAATACAGTTATGGTATTTTGGTGTCTTGCCCCATGTTATTGTGCTAATATTGATAAAAACACAGATATAACAATCACATATTATCATCATTCATATGGTATGACCAACACTGTACATTGCCAATGACGACTACAAATCATCATGATTATCAATAAACATTATCATTTATAATAAATGTATTTTAGTAAAATAAAAAATAATTATGCAATTACATTATAAAAACAAGTGCAAATATAATATCATCACATTTCAATTATCCTTGTGCGCTTAATATCAACATAATATGTTTTATATAAACTAGGGGTCAACTGTAGTAGAGTAGTTGAAACGCATATTTTGGCGCACAAGGTCCCTGGTTCGACTTCCAGGTAGAAAAAGGAGTAAGTATGCAATGAGATTTTTCAATTTTACGAAGTATAGTCATCACCAGCATTGAACGTGACAAATACGTTATGAAATGTGCTTTTGTACAATACTGCTTGTATTGTCCAGTATTGTATAAGAATATTCATGTTTTATTTTATTAATTAATTATAATACAGCTGTAATAATTGTTTAAATATCAATTATAATAATAGAAAATAAAATAGAACATTTTTATATCATCAATCAGTTAATGAACTCTTGGTATGAAACTTGATATATTGTGAAATAAAAGATAAGCACTGTACAAGAGTAACTTTAGCCTTTAATTTTAAGATTGTATATTTTTTAAACTAGGTAACATACTTTTTGACCTAGATTAAATAATATAAAAGTTCTAATGATGAATACAACATATATCTTAGTATTGCATTATCAATAAATTTTATATTTATTTTTTTTATTATTAAACAAAGGTTATCAGTAAATTTTCATACAAACTTCTTAAAATTGAAAAGTAATTATTTCATAAATTTAAGTTATTAGAGTAATTGTTAAATTAATATTATTAAAATAATAATATAAACCAATTAATTAATTTTAAACAACTATTTTTTTTTCTTTTTCTGTTACAATTTGTGTTTGTATGTGGAAAACAGAAATATATTAAAAATCAAACTTCAAAGAAATCTAAAATACAAAAATATATACTACAAATAAATGTCATGAAATGTATAAAATACACAACAAGAATATACAACACATTATTGTAAAAATGTTCTCTTGATTAAATCAATAATTTTTTGTTTTATGCTAATAAAATTACATTTAATTATAAGTTGACATATCCATTTCACGTGCAACTACTAAATAACCTTTAAACAATACTTTTTAATTCACAATAAATAATATGTGAAATATTTACGTGAAGTCGTTTGATTAAAACAGTATCTGTAGCCATTGGTGGTCCAACCGCTGTCGGTCCTAATGGTCCAATACCAGGTGGAAACCCATTACCACCTAAACGCTGCTGCTGTTGAAGTTGTTGTTGTTTGGCTGCCTTCCAAAACTGCTTTTGTGCAGAGTACCGATTCATTGGACACATCATGAATAGGCAATCTTGTATTAAACAATATTTTTAAAAAACATTATAAAAGTACTCATTGCTTTGACAGTTAATTTTATTATTATATAGTATTGTCTACATCAGGCACATATCTTAATCATATTTTTAGTGGTGGGGGGGGGGAAATATTCTAATTCCCAAAATGTAAAATATAGGTATACAGGTACCTATAAACTAACAGTGCCTAAACTAATAATACAAATATAAAATGTACACATAATAAACTCTTGTATATAAACAAATGCATTTTAATAAGCAATAAATTTTAGATTTTTCATTATTAAGCCTATTTTTTAATTTTAGCAAAATGTTGTACTATTTTTCTACTGGAATGACTATTTTTCTGATACACCAGATAACTTTTTTCATAACTAATAAATTTAATAGGTTTATAAAAACCTTAAGATTCTTTTGGCTTGTTAGAATATTATTCCTGCTAGAAATTTTCATTTATTCATAATAAGCATAAATTACTACAATCGTACAATCAATAGAAAGATTGCCAAAACTAAAAAAGATTACAGCAAATTTAATTTTTCTGTTAACGGGTAGCACAATATTATCGCAACCAATAAAATTCACCGCTAGATAATGATGAATACACGCTAGAGAACCAAATTCTTCTTCTTCTCTCCCAACTATTTGGGGTCGGCTAGAGGACCAAATTATATTAGTTTATTATATAAAATATATCACACACATATTTATTAAGATATCACAGTATCACTAAAATTTGTTTAGTAAGTTTACTAAATTATAATAGGTAATGACGGTTTTTAAAGTGCCATAGTGGTAAGGTATTATTTTATAATTATAGGTATTACACAATTAATTAATTATCTAATTTGATATATCACATGAGCTTTGGAGGGGGGGGGCATCGCTCCTATTGCTCCTCTCAAATATGTGCTTGGTCTACATACCTCGGAATTTTTTCGGAGGATTATTTAGGTCACCAGCCTCAGGGCATACAACAGCACGGTCATCCACCAACCTTTATATAGAGAAAAATAAAATTATAAAGATACACAAAATATATTAGTAAAATATTGTATATTATTACCCTAATGTGCTTAAAAAACCAGAAACACTGCCTTCCGAGTATAACGAAACCACATCACCCAGGTGTAAAAAACTGCTGGCAGCTGATGATGATGACGATGCAGCTGCTGCCGCTGCAGACGAAGCTGCAGCAGCAGCCGCCGACGCTGCTGCCGCTGCAGCAGAGGCTGGAGATATGTGGCCACCGCCACCTCCTGTGGACATCATCATTCTATTTCCTTTTTTGTGTTATCTGCAATATTTCCACTGTTATTTATGTTATCCACCTCCACTGGTAATGAAATAATTCATTATAGAACTAAGAAATGAACAGAAAATAATTTTGATTGAGTAAAGAATAGTAGTAATAATAGTTAGTACACACTGTATTATAGTAATATGATATAGATACGCACACAATATGATACTAATGTACATATGTGATAGATCACAGTATGTACGAATCATATATTTAACTAAAATTATAGCTATTAATGTGATATGGTTACTACTTTTAAAGTGCAGACTTGATTGAAGACGGATTATGTTATATAAACAGCATTGGATAATATTACTATCCTAAAGACACAACTAGTACTGCTGCTACTGCTACCGCTACTGCAAAACAATTAATAAGTCACTACCATTTCTATTATAATATTTATATTGTACGTGTTGTGAACACATTATTTATCAATTTTAACAGGTCGTTAACTCTAACCTGTATGTAGCAACCTAAATGTTGTTTAGACAGTCTATGATGACGACCTTTGGCACATAATAAAAATCTGTAAGCAGTAAACAAATTTTGCAATCATTATTAATCTATTCAAATTCCAGAAAAACACGGTTTTTTTGGACAATATCACCGCATATATGTACGTGAAAGATGCGCGCATGAAACCGCCACAAAATTCGATTTCTCAGAGTGCTTGTCAACGGGTGCGCGTACAAAAGTGAACGCGCTCCCGCACTTACACACAGATTTTAACGGAAACGACCACAAAAATTCTAGAATAATCGCCGATGTATTATTTACCTGGTGATTGAATTATTGTAATTTTGCGAAATAAAAACCGTCGTGAAAATTGAACGCCGTTGACGGGCGTTGTACCCAGTTTTCTCACTCACTCACAGGAATTGCACAACGCTCGATGTTATATTCACGTAGTTGTCGGCGATAGATACGCAATATATGCATTATTATATTAAGATATAATAATCATATTATAGGATAGTAGCATATTTTTTTATGTCGTAGGTACATTATTATTGTTGGTTGTGTACTCGCGCCGACGTTATCTGCTCTCCGTGCTAGACAGAGGCGACGTGGTTATCAATCGCCACCGTTATCTCGTCGATATCACGTTAAAGAATTCCTGCGGCGACGACGACCTACTTATCGTCGTTATCACTGTCCGCGGTCATTAATAAATATTATTTTAATTTTCACGGGATTATCGATAATAAATTATTAATACGTAAATGTCACGGCTAAATGTATTAGGTAGTATGTGCTAGGTACGGTACTCGGCACTGTGCCCGTACGATCGACACAGGTTAAGACGACGTCGTCAGTCCAAGACAATGATCTCATACGTTGTCGCCTTGATAATAATATCGTTATTGTTTGTCTATTTAATATACCATGAGCCAGCGAAGGTGACGGCAGAGAGCCGTGCAAACACTCAGGTCAACATAAACTGTGTTATGTAAGTGTGTAATCTGCCTGTCGTTACAGCTGCGCCAGCGTGCGCGCGTGTGCTTAACATACTAACTGTCGTAGAGATTACCCAAGTGTTTGTTCTTTCGTTTACAGAGTGTCGTTTGTCGAATTTACGATTGGGTGCGTTATCAGAAAACCAAAGGTCGCCCGAATAATTTACGACACGCACGGTACACAATAATTATATACGTCGTGGCCACCGGTAATGTACGTGATATTAACCAGGACAACTTATTAGTATTCAGGCATACCTATCTAATATAATAACGAAAATTATTAGGAAACTATCGCTTTTGCTTCATACCAAATAATAATGATATTCCTAGTTGTAACTAATAAGTTATATATATAACTAGTTTGTACAAAAAACAAAAATCTATCTTGAAAAAAGGCTAATTTCCCAGGTGTGATAATAGCGGCGGCTATTTACGATCGATGGAGATAGTAAGGAGTAATGACCGTTTGTGATAGTAATGACGGATTATGAAAGCGGTTGGAGGTAATCACTGTACGTAACCATTAAATACGAATTATCTTTTTCTGCGATGTAAAGGCGGGTTTCCACTATACACGTTCCCGTATACGTGCATATAAATGACCGTCCCGTTCGTTTTGAACGGTCTCCAAACTTTCACATTGTTTATCCACGGTAACAGTGGTTCTTAATATCCGTTATCATTATATTTTATTTTTATTGATAATATTTTCACTATGAAATATGGAAGGAAAGTGTTGCTTTTATAATTAGTTACTTTACACAGGAAAAAAAAATCACAGGTACATAATATCATATCATGTGTAGTGAAAATTTTCAAATAAAATTTTGATAATATAAATATGTTATCAAGAATGTGGAACGTGTACACGAAAATTATTGAACTAGGACAAACTTCATGGTAATGTGGTTCACCGTGAGGTATACACGGCTAATCACTGTGGTATACCAATAGATTACCATGGATACCAACCAATCCCAACATACGATTTGTATGTACATACACGGGAATGTGTTTAGTAGAAACCCGCCTTAATACAACATAAAACAGTAACGGCGTGGCGTGCGGTAATCGACAAGTACACCGTGCGCGTGCGCGCTCGTGCCGCTCGCTTGGCAGCGCTCGAGTCCACTGACATGCCGGCCGGGTTAACTGTAACCGATTCGAAATTCATTTGTACTGTTCTTGTCAAATCTTTTGGTCCGTACGATCCATTACTGTCTCGCGTTCGTCACTCCGTTTGTGTTTGTCGCATTATTTTCCTGTTGTCATACGTGTTTAATTTTATTTTCACTTATATTCGACACGGGTCATGCCACGGTGTTTTTCCGTGCGCTTGTCCCTCACAATTTTTCCGTGACACGATTGATATTTAACGTGATTGTTCGTACTCTTATCCTATTTATATTCGTCTCGTCATTCGATAATAACCGTAGTCAATCGACGAGATTTACTGAGTGAAATTAAAATCATTCCGTTGTTGTTATTAGGCGGCAGCAAACTGACGTCGGGACCGATACCACGAAGTGTACACTGCAGGACACTGCCTCCCGGGCTACGTCGTCGGCCAGTACGACGGCCACCGCCGGGACTTCATCGACTGCCACAACTGCCACCGCCGGAACCACTGATACCTCCACCGCCACCGCCGCCACAGATACCGACGAGACCCTTGCTGCCACCGCCACCAGGACTGCACCGAATACTACCACCCGGAGCAGTGCATCGGCCACCGCCGGGACTGTGCCGGATACTGCCGGCCACATTTCATCAAATACCGCCGCCGATACAGTAAGTATGCACCAACCTAATTTCAATCGTAACGATGAAGTGTGGGATGATCTCGAAGAGAAGAAACGCGGGCGCAACCAATATCCCATAGGTCCAGCCGATTTTATGGACTTACACTCAGATGACCACTTCCGCGAATATTATACCAATGTTATAAATAAACGACCGGTTTTGTTAGAGGGTGCCAGTTGTTTCGTCTATGGTGGCATTCAAGGTGATATCGATTTATTAACTCAGACGGAACAAATCGTTTCCGTAGTGCCCAATGATTATATTGAACTCCTAAACCAACCATCAATAAACGGCAATTTGAGTACCTTTATTAAAATGATTGTAATGCCAATTAAACGCATGGAAAAAATGCTTGCCAATAATCCTACAATAACTGTAGCGATAGACAATTATCGTACCAAGTTGCCCTCGAATGATGTGGGCAACTGGCTTTTAATAACTTTGATGATGGCCACAGTGCATCCACACCCACTTGAGAAAACAGAAAACGATGACCAGATACCACCGGGATATTTGTCGGTCGAGCGAGCCGCACGCATGGTACTTGGACCTCGTGGATTGATTCATGGCTGGAAAGGACCAGTGCCAGATATTCGGCGCGAATTATTGCGATCGCAGAGAAAACTATATATATGTCCACATAACTGGGCTCCGGCCACCTATACTGATGGCGACAGCTCTTATTTTTCCGATTCCTCTCGTTTTGATAGTGATGCAGAAAGTGGACCACGTGGCGTGGCCCGTAATTCCATTCCGGCGACGGGTATGTCTGATTGTAGTGAAACCTCGAGTTGTTTGAGTGGAAATAATAATCCGAAAAGTCGTTTGAATGTGTTTGCATTAGGTGGCCCTGTTGATAATAATGAACGACAATCAATGAAACGGTTTTTTTCATTCATGGCACATTCAAATAGCGAACGGCGTGAACGACGTATTGTTCGACGAGTACGACGTAAAACTCGGGAGGCTAATATACACAATTATATTGATCCTGAACTTTATATAATAGCAAAAGACAATGAAAAATATGCAGTCTCATTAGCAAGAAATGAGCAAAATCAGAAAAAACGAATGGAAACCCATAATAGGAAGATACGAAAATGGCAACGAGACATCTATCGGATTACTAATAATATTACACCGAGAAATCATGAACAAGTTGAAAAAGTGGAAGACTTACATCCTGAATTAGAGTTACAGGACAATTCGGCATTTCATTTTAAAAAGTTGAGGTTGGCGCTCCGCGAACAAGTGTCTAAGAAATGGTTGCGATTTTGCGATCCTGGAAACGACCTCGAAGAAATAAACCGGATGCAATTTCACTGCTGGATGACACCAGTCCGTTGGATTAAACAATCGGGTCCTAAGTAAGTTTCCATATTTTGTATTATATATCTGTAATATACTTATAGAAGTAGGCAATGGCGTACGTAGGATTTTTCATTGGGGAGGGCTTGAAAATAAATAAGTAATCAGTAGATACAAGATTAGGCATGAAAGAATAAAGTAGGTGCTATTTGAGTGTTATAATAAAATAAGTACTGTTAAAAATATATATTATAATGCATATAATATATATATATAGTAGCGTATTTATGGAGAGAGAGTCCAGGGGTACTGAAAATGCATGTAAATATCATTATATTAATGATTGGTTTTCAATATATTTAAACCCACTCACCAGAAAAAAAATTGTAAATACAACACTGTATATATATAACATTGATAATATGAAACATAAAAAAAGTAGAATTATACTGGCAATGGGGGGGTTTCAGATCCTTAGCGCCCTTCTGCGTACGCCCCTGGAAGTAGGTAATTAGTGACGGTATTCAATGTCATATTTTAATTTCTTTTAAATATATTAATAACTTTTTATGGTTTAATGCTTCATGATTATTTTTTTTTACTGAGTAATAACCGATTTTTGATTTTGGGATAATAATTAACAATTGATTATTGAATAATTTAATCGTTGTACAGCCGTAGGCTAATAAAATATACTAATAACTGTTTCACCAAAACTAATGTGAGGACTTCGTATTAAACATTCGCGTAAACTATTTTTAATACATGTTTCTACTAGATTTTTATTAATATCTGAAGTGCACAAAATTTAGATTGCATTAATACCTTATGTAGATTGTGGGTAGGCATATTATATTATATACACATATTAAACCCGTATTAAACATTCAAATTACCAAGTAAAACAGGGCAAGTTCATTTGGTAAAAGATTATTTACGATTAGCATGCTACTAAAATATATATTTATATATTTTTGTGGACTATACGCAAATAGTTTGTACGTCAGCGTATTTTTAAATAAATGTCACATAATGGGACCAAATTGTAAATCACTTTAAACATGTATTGGAAAAACACAACTGCAAGTAGTCGTTATTGTGTATTGGAGATGATAACATCGTTACCAAAATACATATTATATACAAAATAAAATTATATATTTTTGTGGAACTGAGTTTTCATTTTATTAAATTAAAATTCCACAAGTATTCTATATTATAAACAAAACAATTAATTTCATTTTCAATTTTAAAATCGTATCATTTAAACAATAATATCATATAGGTTATCTATTACAATTGCATTTTATTTCTGGATTTTTTAAAATTATTATTTTTTATTATTGTCCAGCACTATAATATATAGTTACTATTTAAATTATTTTTTTCAAAAATTACCTAAGTCGACTCCAATTAGTCAAGAAAGAACGAGCGAGCGAAAGAAAAGAAGAACCTATGGGTACTAAGGTTAAAAATTATAAATTAAAAAACATAGTAAAATCAGTTTTCTTCGTATTGAATAGTCTTTTTTACTATAAATATGGGTACATTTTTTTATTATTTGACACCAAATTTAGGTAGGTACCCACTCATGTGTACTTTAGTTATCTACATACTTATTACATTACTTATAAAATTACTCATTATTTTATTAATATAGAACCATAGACCGTATACAGTATAACAGACAACAGTATACCGTAGTATAATAATTAGTAGGTCTATTCACAGAACATGAAATTATTTAAAAACGTAATCAGCTATTATATATTATTTTTGTATATTGTATCATAAATATGAATACAATATTTTTAATCCTTAAAATTGCTGACACTTCCAAGAGGCAGTGTAAAGACTTCAAGTTTGTATGCTAATGCCATTTCTATCTTACTCTATGGTATCTACACATTTAATTTACTTAATTGCAAAATTTAAAGGAATACAAATATTTTATAGTTTTTATTATAAATGTGTATTTAAACTTAAAAAAAACACTCGTTTCACCTAAAAAATAATACGATTAATAATTGCAAGTTTACTAACTAATATAATCTATAACTATTAAAGAGAACTACAACATGTAGAAATTATTTTTATATCTTAAAATAAACCAATTGTTTACGAAATTGGAAATAGAAAACCAGATTTTTTTATGTTGTGCATGTATTGGACAAAAACAATTGAAACTTGAGTCAGATACTTTATCCACTTAAGAAATCGCACAAATAATAAGTTTTTAAAGGTAATAATATGTGATTGACTTTTAAAATTGAGAATTAAATTAAATGTTTTGTTTATAATATAGAATACTTGTGGATTTTTAATTTAATAAAATGAAAACACAGTTCCATAAAAATATATAATTTGTATATAATATATATTTCGGTAACGATGTGATAATACACAATAACGACTACTTGCCTAGAAGACAAACTGATGAATTCAAAAGTTTTCAGAATTAAAATCTGGCTTTTCAAAGTTCCACCATTTCGTCACGTTTTTTGGTCGATAATTCGTTGGTGTTGCAGCCCCTTAAGAGGATGCTGTACCTGCATTTTCTGTCTCCGTCTATGTAATTAGCAATATAGCAAAATTATACAACGCAAAATTGAAATTATGGCGTTTTGGTTAACTTTAGAGCTTAAACACCTTTTATTAAATTTAACGAGAAGAATATTTCGAGTAAACCTCGTTGAGTTTTTTGTAAAATGTCTGATAAAAAGTAACGTCATTTTTATCTTTTTATATTTTTAAATAACTAACTTTTTTGTCTGACGATATTTTACAAAAAACCCAACGAGGTTCACACAAAATTATTTTTCTCTTTAAATTTTATAATAAGTGTCTATACTCTAAATTTAATTTAAACACAACAATTTAAATTTTGCATAGTGTGATTTTTCTGTATTATCTGTTAGACAGAGGCATAAAATACGGGTATAGCATCCTCTTTACATGAAAATGTTACAAGCGCGGTAGTTATTATCATTGATTATACATATATTTATTATTACATATAACAAATGGTACGTTATAGGTACCTATATTTTTGTGTTTATTCTATATTACATAGTTATTTTTCATCGTTATTTCGTGCAAGGTCAAATACACAACGCGTGTGTGTGGGTGTATCGATATTGGGGATTTACATAAATACACGTCTTATAAATTATAATTATAATTATTATTTTATTTTTGCATATCAAATACTCTAAGTTATTGCGACTTATTACAAAATATATGCTTTAAATTACGAACGTACTAGTAAAACTGTCTATACTAAATAGTGAAAACCTCATTCAGAAAATGTGTATTGTTCTTATTATTATATTGTAAAAATATAACTAACTTACTTAGATTTATTTTGTATAAATTTAACTTGAGTTTATCACTTTGTGTTTTAAAAAATAACTTATTAATTAAAAAATCATTTTAGGGAAAAAGTGATGAGTTAACTTATAACTCGTTAATGTCCTACCTTGAATAAAATGTATTTTCAACATGCCTATTAATAATTGATTGTACTAAATCATATGTGTTTTTGTTTTATAACAGTTGTGGATTAGCGGTGCTAGCCATGGCTACACGTACCTTGCGGACTTGTGAGGTAGCGGTAGGTGGGGCCGCCAACGGTGGTAGCGATAATCCAATGGGTATGGAAAATACGCACAGTATGGATATCTTAGTTCGAAAATCTCTGGAAAGAGGCGGGGAAATTGAATTGAGTGATCCTATAGACCCCCCACCTACCCTGGCTGAAATTCAAAAGCAAGCGGTGTCGCTTGGGTTATCGGGCCGTGGGGAAATATTTAGTGCCACGGCATTGGCCTGTGTGGCCGATAGGTACCAAAAAGGACGATACTATGTAAAGATGGTGAAGCGCAATTTATTAAATTGCAATGAACAAAAAATAGTAGAGGCCTTTTCTGACGGAGATGTCGATATAAACTATGAAATTGATAACGAAGATAATGAACAATGTGGTGAAGACAAAACAAAGGAAATCAACGTAGACGAAATTATACTGAACGAGGGGAATGCAATGGTCGACCAACCCTGCCATGGTCATGACCCACAGTTATTTAATGAGAACAAATTAATGGCTTTATGCGGAGACGATAAATTTGAGGATTGCACGAATCCGGAAAAAATTTCCAACTTAAAAGTCAAAAACATTGCCACAAAGTATGAGTATCATGACCATCAGATGCCACAAAATCATGATAGTAACCTGATGTCATTCGACCATTTCAATCTTTCATCATCATATGATTTTAAAAAACATGGTGATGTACTTATCGCCGATTCATTGAGCACAGCGGCCACAATGTCTGTGGTTCAGCATCTAATGCGGGGCCACCTGATCGCAGTATGGTAAGTATTAATTTGTTAAAGGAGTGTGTGGTTATGAGAATAAATATTAATGTGAGTAAGCTTATATTTATTTGCTAAGCGCGAATAACTTTCACACGTACAATAACGTTACGTACAGTTTCGCAACTACCGGGGATGCTGGGGGTGTAAAGAACCCCTGAGCCTCTGTTAAATCATACCTCCGGGACCCTGTCAAATCGTTAAATCATAAAAATTGGCTCAAAGCTGAACGATTTGGTTATACAAAATAGTCGATGACCTTTTATTTTTTTTGCTTATTAAAATTTATTAACTATTAACACGGAAAACACTTTCAAAAACGGTAGATTAAGCAAAAATTAATTAGGATATCAATTTTTTCTATGGGCCCTCTAAGCAAACTTGATAATAATTTGTTTATTTGAAATAAGAGAATATTTTATATAACGGATCTCACTTATTTTTGTGATTTAAAAAAATATTTTCAGCAGTATAATTCTGTAGAAACTCAATCCAAAAATGATAATAATAAAAAATAGGAAACGGATTTTATAAATTTAAGTTAAATTCGACCTATAGTTAAAATATATATTAAAATAAAATAAAATCCGTTAAATATACAAGTTGTGTTTGTTTTTTGTGCAAAGCAGAATTTTGTACATAAAATGGTACTGGTACCTGCCCTCTTAATTTTTGATAATTTTCCAACTTAAAGTTGGAAAACACAAGTGACCTAATACCTATAATATATATAGTATACGAATATAATATTAATAAATAATTAGATGAAATAATTATGTATATAATTAATTAAATTTTTATTTAATAAAATAAATGAGCGAGATAAGTTAAACACCATTATTAAAATAACAACTTATCTAAGCAAAATAAAAATTAAGAATATATAATAGGTATATTAAAAATATTAGTCTGTTAAAATGTAGTTTACTTGGCTGAAAGTATAAACCTAGAAATTAATTCTTATTAAACAAAAAAAAAACTATATATATATTATATATATATATATATAAACTAAATACATTAATTTGTTTTCGGCCAAATAAACTAAATTTTTATTATCTATAGCATATTTTAACATATTGTTAATCGTTTTTATGCATAGGTATTTGGAATTTAAATGATGTTATTTTATTGTATTTAATATCACATTTTTATATCTAATAATTATTATCTATTACTCTATTATATATTTAGCGATTTTTTAAATGGATAGTAAACTCCTTCATTGACATAATGTTAACTCCTCTATCATAGGTGTAAACGGGGGGAGTGAAAGAGGGCGACAATCATCTCTGGCAAATTTTGGAAATACTATACCCCTTTGGTATTTTGGAAATTAATTTTTAAAGTTTGTATTATTTTGTATAAATTTGTGGTTTATAGCAATTATTTGGTATTGAATTTGTTAGGACATTTTGAAATTTTAAATTACAATTGTGAATGAAATTGGTAGTATTTTTTCTGATTTATACCTAATGATTTTCCATTATTTTTGGTAGTTTTCCTTTTTTCCTGATTATTTTTGTGAATTATTTATATTTTAATTTTATTATGTCAATATTATGTTACAGTAAAAATTTAGTACAAATTTCAAGTTTGGTATAATTTTTTTCGATTTATAACAATAATACATTTGGGTAGATATAATTTTAATTTATCTACGCCTACATATTCTTTGAATTTCTTTTAAATTATTGTAATACCAAGAAATTTCTCTTTCGGCTCAGAATCTATAATTGACTAAACATGTTTTACAGTTCTTAAGTTAAAAATGTTATTTTTTTTTTATTGAGTTATTTTTATAAATCGTTTACAATTTTCGAAGTTGATTATTTTGTATACCTCCTAATTTAAAAATTATTTATTTATATTATGTTTGTTATACAATGTAAACACATTTGGTATAGAATTTTAAGATATTGTGTTTCTTTGTGTTATATATATATAGAGAGAGAGAGATTGTAGAGATAATACAAAACCATAAGGGAAATATTTACGTTGTGCAGTCTTAATTTTTTTTTTTGGAGGAGATTAGAAAAAAATGGCTTTTGTCCTTCATAAAAAAGTCCCAAGTAACTCTTATGTCCTTTATATATTATCTATAAAACTTTGAAATATACGAATTATGATTGTACGAGATTCGGTAGGATTTTTTTTTATGTGCAAGGAAAATGTACAGAAAAATTGTATTTAGTATGCTGTTTACATAATTTTATTTAGGTACGTAAACACTAATTAACTCTAATTAGTATGATTTTACACATTTAAAAACTTTATTATATATGTATTAAAGAAAAAATTAACCCAAAATAGGTACTCCCTATTAATAATAACAAATAATATTAATAATAATGGAACGTGGTCGGCGATCTAAAATTAGATCCCTCGAGCAGTCAAATCGCGTTTGCGTTGCAAACGAATAATTGTTTTGTGGCAGTAAACACAGATATATTATATATATTTTTATATATCTGTGGGTGGGAAACCATTTTATTTTTATTAATTGACTATTGACGTACATTTTATTGACTTAATTTATGTATGAACATTCACCGTCATCCGTCAGCAATTATAGATATCCACTAACAAAATAATTCTATTTTCATTTTTTTCATGATTTATTTATTAATATTTAATATGTAGATGGTACATAATTAAAAACAAAAACGTTCTAAAAAAAAAGTTCCCCAAAGACTAGATAAGATACTCATTAAATAATATTAACGGTAATATAATAATTATAAACCGGATTTACATATAAAGGTAAAAATATGCAAGAAAAAGTACTAAATATGCAATATACAATGTAATTATTTTTGATTAGCTTTAAATTGATTATTAGTACCTATAACATTAATGATGAAAATTAAAGAAAAACTTGAAAATAATATAAAGCAAACATAATAGATATATAAAAAGTTTTAATATTTATTAGAAAAAAAATAAGTTACAATAATATGTAGGTAAACTTTTACAACCAAAAAAGTATGATATCCTAAGTTTACCTAATATACCTACTAAATAATAAAATTACTATATATTTAAGAAATTAAATATATAGATTATAGATACATATTTTTTTAATTGTTAGTGATTAAATAACATTTTATACTCATAATATATAGAAAAATGCATTTAAATATTGAATGTGAACCAACGCCCAAAATATACAATTTTAGTATATATAGTATATTGTATTTTTATTCACAATATTTTGTAAATAAATTACAAATTTATTGTTCAGGTTTGATTTATAAAAACTCATTGACTGCATATACTTGATGCAGAAAATAGCATCATGCAATTTATACAAAATCTGGTCTTTACCACGGTAGAAATAAACCGAAATTGCAAAATACTTTTTTCTCGATCGCTCCGTAGAATCTCCTAGAATAAACCACAACAATGCGAATCCGATCGTTGGCGTGGTATTTTAGTTCGCATTCGCTCTATCGAAATCATACCTTAAGAAATCGAGTTTATTTGACTGATAACATTTTTGTAGAATATTATTAATTTAAGATTTCGTTTCTGTTTTCAGATAAAACCTCAATTTACCTTACAATGAGCATATAAAGTTTTTTTGTTTTTATATATATTATTATCGTGGTCACACGAATAGCTATATTTAAATAAATAACTATGTTGTTTCAAATAGTATACGATAAAAATAACTATATAATGAAATTATGATCGGATGATCATTCAGAATTAATAGATAATGGTAGGCATTGACATTTATTAACTAATTGATTGTTTTCCATTAGCTACGACTGCGATAAGAATATGAAGCCGTGCTCGACTAACGGTGGTAATACTGCCCATTGGGCCCTTTTGTGTGGTGTCATTATCGGGAAGGTCGATAATATATTAAAGCATGTGCCACTGCAGATGGGGTATATATATCGATATTCACGTGAAATCAATAGATTTTGTGATTTTACTCATTCGGTTGATTACCAAACCAAGGAATATGCCAGACCAATGAAACGGAGACGGAATAATGGAGATCAAAACGAACAGCGGTTTGTTCCCGACCCCAATAGTTCTATTGAGTTACAAGTCGATAGTGGTGACGATGCTGATGACGAATATGACGAATCATCTAAAGACACACGGATGACTGATAAATTTAAGTCCATCATGGAAGACGTGAATTTTGATAACGTGTGGGTGATAGCCCGACATGGTAAGAGTAGTGGTTCTTACGACGTGTGGTCTCTGAAAGAACTTGCCAAGAGTAACAGTCAATTGCGCACGCCTAACGCTCGCATATTACAGACCATGAAAAGTCAAAAGAAATATACTCGGGATACACAATCCGCAAAAGTTGGACTGCATGTAAATAGCTCGGCCAAAATGGCGTCAAATCTGAATTCAATTGGTTTGAACGAGTCTACACTGTCTTCGTTCGAGTCACTGTCTGTCCAATCAGCGCATAAGGATCAGACACAGAAACAGGCACAAAAAGGGTTTTCAATTCTACCTCCACCACCACCACCACCGCCACCACCAACGCCGCCGCCACTGTCTTCATTACTATCAACACCACTACCGCCACCACCACCACCACCACCACCACCACCGCCGCCGTCTTTATTACTATCATCACCACTACCGCCACCACCACCACCACCCCTACAACTATTACAGTCTCTGTCTGCGATGGAGCTGACTACACAAATCAATGACGAAGGTCAACCTCCATTCATTTTACCTGAAGGACCATCTCTTGAACTATGCCTGGCCAACCGCTTCGTGGTTTTTGAACCGGTACAGACCCCGAGTTTCTTGTCTGAACCAGAGGAGAAATGCTATAATTTATACTCAAATATATTAAATCGGGTGAGTAATTACCTATATTTAATTAACACAATAGTTTTCAAGGCACAAAAATGATTTATAATTAAAACATTGTATTAATTATCAGAGGGTTCATACGAGTTAGACGATAAATACGCAAAGAAAAACTACCATGTAAAATAACGATTATGTCCAAATCGATTGGTTTTTCTTCGTAGTTCCGATAATTATTATTCTAAAATCTTTTAGTATACACTGAATATGTAAATTAGTATTATCTATATTGATGATGATAATATTTTCAAGGTTTTTTTCCCCATTTCAAACTATTTATAGCAATTATATATTTTATGACTTTTAAGTATTAAAAAGAATAACTTTTGCCCATGTTACATTATAAATGTTATACCATAATTAATAATGTCATACTCAATCACATTCATACTTAAGTTTGTTATTACGGTGTAATGTTAAACATTCTTTAAATATTAAATATTATATAATTCACTGTAATAGTCATACTTACATTGAAGTTCCACTCAGAATCGTTTTATTAAATCTACATTAAAAAAAAAAAAAAAAAAAAACAATTTTAAAAGAGGACGTCCAAAGAAAAATT
Source organism: Pemphigus obesinymphae (assembly GCA_025469235.1). NCBI lineage: Eukaryota > Metazoa > Arthropoda > Insecta > Hemiptera > Aphididae > Pemphigus > Pemphigus obesinymphae. Next base: position 108,775 of record JAIPRL010000659.1, read on the forward strand.
GAAATTTTTATGTTTAATATAAATGTATATTATTTTATGTCAATATTTTTCGAATTAAATAAATGTTATAAGTATTTTACAAATAATCCTATGTTAGCAACATTTTTTATTGTTATTGCTTATTTATTATGCACGACATTTAATTAAAAACCCATAGCTTTCTCATTTATTCACTTAAAAGACGTGTATTTGATTCTTTTAAAATAAGAAATTTGATACTGTATCTCCTTGAAGAGGCTTTTAAATTATTTAAACATATAACACAATATTTAAATTTAAAAAAAATTGTTTTATTAAATATATATTTATATTATATGTAATAATATAATAATTAAAAACAGTTTTTTTTAAAGGCATAATATCACATTATATATGTACAACTGATGATGTAGGATGTTGATACAAAGTTATTTAATAGTTTAGACTGTTTAGAGATACAGAACATTGAATCAAATATTTTTAAATTTAAAAATTTTTTTGTTTTACCGTCTTTTTATTTATTTATTGGATTTTTTTGTAAAAAAAAGTATAATTACATAAAGTTAATAATGGATAATGAATATTTATGAAAATATAATATAATTATATGAATATAAAATATCAGAAAAATCTTTCAATGGGATGGATTAACACTATTGGACAGTTTTATATTATGTTTGCCCTTATTTTATAGACTACGACTGCACTTGGAAATCTTTGTATTTCTATGTGATTTTTCCAGACATATTCTTAAAAGTGTATAAGTATAACTAAAGGTAGAATTTAAGATAAATATCGTATTTTTTATCATTTATATGAATTTTACATAGGTACCTATGTGTATATATAAATATACACATGTGACATGTAGGTAAGTATATAAAGTATGTATATACCATGAAGATTAGAATAAGGAAACTAAACACCGATAAAGAAAAACGTCTCGAAAAGAGCCACATGATTAATTCGCCACATGTTATGTGATTAATGAAGTTCTTTTTATTTTATGAAAAAAATATACAATATTTTAATCAAAACTAATTATAAATTGTAAATGTTATAAAATTACACATTCATGCATATGTATATATGTATACTTTGAAAATTATTATTATTTATTATTAATTTAAACTATATTATGTACGAGTTTCAACAGTCGTTAATCAACACTTTTAAATTTAAATTTACACTATGTCAATAAATTAATTCATAATATATTGTTAAGTTATTAAATTGGTTATTAAAAATATTATATTAGTTATATAATAATAACGATTAAGAATTTAATTATTTAATAACAAATAATTATTATTATCAAAGTTGAAAGTGTATATATGTATATATTTATGTATGTATGAGTAATTATACAATCTATAAAAAGTATAAATAGGTCATGATTAAAAAATATGACTTATTATTTTCATAAAATAAAATAAAAACATCAGTAGCTCTTATACTTCGTGGTTTAAAGTAGCTACGGATTCGTCCGTAGCGTATCGTGTCGTTAACGTGCGTGACTATTTTTGAACGTTTATTGAAGTGGACGACCTTACGTGTTTGGTCTGTTTATTCTAGTCTTTATGGTGCATATATCTGTATATGCTGTCATGATCATTGCTACAACCAACGAAATACGAGAAATTTGATCGAAAAGACAAAATTAATTAGTCGTTAGTTGTTAATAATAATAAAAATAAAATACAATTTGGTAAAATGAAGGTCCAATACATAATATCACTCTTAATTTTTTTTATTAGGTAGGTATGTTAGCTTCGTGTGTTATTTTCGTGTATTTGATCGTGTGTACATAAACATGCACTATAAACGGTATTTAATCTTATTGTGTAATACCTATATATTAGCATTATTTTTGACTTCATAATTTAAGATATTAATAATATAAATGTATAATTAAATATAAATAATCTAATTTGGCAACGTCGAAACTATGTTTGTTACGTGCAATCGTACATTTATTTCTTCTAAAAATATCCATTTGTCCCGTCGAAACACGCGTAATCGTATTACATAAATTATGTTAAACGCGTGCAAACGTACTTTACCGAAATGTATCGTAAGCATTTCAACCAGTTAATATTTCAATAAATTTTGGTAGTAGGTACAAAAATATATATATAATTTTTATTATAATGACATCAGGAAACTAGTGAAATATGTATTTAAAAAGAAGACAAGTAGGGAGTGGAAGTACTTACACTCTTCGGATAGGAACTCTATAGATAGGTGGATATATCATATTCGAAAACAATAATAAATTATTACAATCTAAAAAATGATTATGAACGGAGCTCGATTATGAACAAATACAACTTAAATAACTAATATTTGAAAAGAAAACAATGGCACATCGGGATGCCTGGCCAATGTAGAACACAATATGTACCTCTATAATTATTGTTAATATTATTGAGACGTGCGCTTGTAAATTATACCACAGATTTTAATTTTTTAAAAACGTAATTTGTATTGTTAAAATAGATATAAAAATAAAAACTTATTTACATAAAATAAGTACAGAATTAATTAACATCTTTAGTAATATATTGAAAATCAAAATGAATATTTATATCCATAATAATAGGTTAAATACACATTATAATAACTATTATTGTGTCAGTAAACTTGGCGGGAATTTAAAATTATCTAACCTAACCATAGAACGTAGTAGAAACGGATACTATAATGCTTATATGCATCCCAAACGGTATTTTTCATGAATATTATAAAAAGTTCACAAAGAGATACATATATAGGTAGGTATAAAGCAGTTTTATCGCTTTCAAAGGATGGGGGGAATAGAGAAATATTTATTATTGGGATGTGCATTTATACATTTGTGCGCGCATGTAAATTATATTACAGAGAGATTATGCTATTGATAGTAAATTAACAGTGTTAATATTATGGTTCTTTTTTTAACTTTAGAAAATTGTAGATATTTTCCAATTTTTGAAAAAGATATCATGTATGAGTATTATGTACCTATGTAATATTATTGACTATATATACCTAAGTTAAATATTTTAAATTCAATAAAAGCCCAAAAGGGAGGTGGCGATACCCAACGGCCACCATTGGCATTTAATTATAGCTAGGTATGTTGGTATAGGTAAAGACTTGAGTCCGGTAAATTGACATAAATTTGACCGATGATTTTTTTCACCAACAAAGTAGTTGAGTTCAATAAATTATACATAATATAGTAGACAGAATAAACTAATAAGACAATACTGTTTACCGAATATTGACTTTTTTCATGAAATTATAATATTATCTATTTACATTACTACCTATCTGTGTCATGTGTTTATTATAGTACAGCTGATAAATATAATAATGTATAAATTATTCTAGATGTTTTCAGTTTATTTAAAAATCCTATCTAAAACCAATGCTGAAACAAACGTCTAGAAAAATTGCAAAAATTATGCTCTGAAGACCAACAGAATAAAATTTTCATTCGGAAATGGGAAAATTTCGTAGAACTTCATACAAAATAAATACTTAGAAAAAAAAATTTAAAAAAAATAAATAAATAATACTTTGTATACAATATACAAAGTGTGTGAAATCTATTAGAGCATAAACTTTTGTTGTTGAATGGATTTGGAAATTAATATATCGTTTATGAAAATCTGACTTCCATTCAATTCTTTCGTGTACTAAGGTAGCTATTATATCTAATTGATAATTTCGAATTTATTCCAAAACGGATTTCAACTCAAAATAATCGATCTTAAAATTTCATATTTTGTTCGCGGTATTCTGTTATGTATTAAGTTTAATTAAGTTCAACAAGACAAATTTGGTTTTCAATTTCACTCATTATTATATCAGTTTTTCCTTAAATTTTTACTATTGAAACCTGAGACACTGTGGAATTAACTAAAAGAATTAGAAAGATTTATATTTTTAAATGCTCTTTTAAGGAAAGAATCAAACTAAACCTTTAAAAAAGGGGGACAATTACGTCGTAGAAGCTGTTTGCTTATCGGGTGGATACTGATAGTGAATATAATTAAATTTTAAACCAAAGATGAATCATTACATTCTATATTTCTACAAAATTATGGCAACTTTATTTGTTATTTTGCCCATTTATAAAAAAATTAAAACGTATTTTTCATACAGTTTTTGTGCATGCATGAAAGCGAATTTAATGGCCATTTTGGTAATTATTTTAGATTATAAGTCTATCCCACATCTAACAATTATTATTATTATTTTTATTATAGTATACTTATATTCTCTGATTTTTTTTTTTGTTTACCAATAGCCACTTAGTCAACTCTTATGTTATTTTTCATTCGACAAGACTTCGTCATTATGACAGTCGGCGTCGCCGGTAGCTCGCACGAAAACTCTGGCTTCCTCAACGAATCGGTACACATCGCTGGTACCGCAATACGAGTGTTCGACCAGTAGCGAGTCAGAGGCCCGGAATCCATCTCATCCGGCGCGGCCACATCGTTTATCATCTCCGGCAATACGACTTAACCGATCAAACGCTAAATCAGCCGATCAAAGTAGTCTCCCGCGGACGCTGGACCAATCACAGAATACAATACCTGCCGGACAAACTCCGTCGTCATCGTCAGTGCAGTCGACACAAGGACAAGAACGCGATCCACAAACAGAACAAGAACAGCGATCAAAACGAAAACATCAAAGTCGTCAGCGATCGGCGCGGTCCGAGTCACGTCACCGCCACCGCCCCCTCCGTCGGCACCATGTCGTATCACCCGACACCGAACGCTTCGCACCGATCCGGCGAACAGCACGGACGCCATCGCTTCGTCGTAGCCGTTCGCCAATTCGACGACCCGCGACAAGAGGACGGCAACAGCGTCGTCCGCGGCCCGACGCCACCGACCGCCAGTCTCACGACCCGCAAACACGAGCATCGCGGAGTTCCGACAGAAGACGTACGTCGTCGTCATCGTCGTCGCGGCATACGCGGCAGGACAAACGCCATCGTGACCGTTACGATCGTCACCGGAGTCGGTCTAGATGGGACGACCGCGAGTCGCCAGAATCTCAGGTACGATCCGAAGTACAGAGTCCCGCGCAACGATCGTTGGCCACAAGTCGACGGCGATATTGACACGACGAATCACCCCTGAAACTGCCACTGCCCGTTACCAACATCCGACGGTACACACCGTTGACGTAAATAACGAGTGCCGACTCCAAGAAGAATATCCACGGTTACACTGTAAGTAGTACCATATCATATTTTAGCGAATGCGCTGTCATCGATTTCGGGATGTGTTTGGATGTGAGATTTTCTTTATTTTACTCTCTTAAATGTAAATTTTTAAAAAATTTCTTTCATTACTTTTTATTGATCAAGTACCAAGTAGGAACTCGAGAATGTGCGTGGCATAATTTGTAAATTAAGCTTCGGTGAATTATCGTATATCCCGTACAAACATCTGAAATGACGACTTCTCCCTTGATATTGACGGTACATACGTATACATTTTATCATCTGTTGTACATAATAAACGCTGGACCGTCCGCGTATGTGCGGTTTTTGTCGATTTTTGACCAATAATGTATTGGTTCGGATTGTATTTTAGAACGTGATAAACTTTAAATCACTACATTTGCTATTCAAACGAAAAACAGAAATGTAATGCTCATTTATAAACGTATTTATTGTTATAATCTGTAAACATGATCACTTGTTTTCCCCGTGACTAAGAAATAGTTAAAGAAAATATCTACAAAATATTGCGACGTTATTGTAAAAATGTTTTATTTTTTAAATATTACATTTGCTGTTGAATAATAAATGATAATAATTACATATAACTTCAATAAATAACGTTGAAATATTTAATATGTTCGATGTTAGTATAATAGATTAGATGATTATTAAAAGAATCCCAAAATAATAGGTTAGGTTAGGATAAGGTTGGAATTAAAACATATATTATACTATTTTAAAAATAAGTTTATATATTATATTATAATATAGGCGTGTATATTATATTTTAAATAGATTTAAATATTATTTGTTTGACTGATACATTGAGGCTATAAGGGTGGAACTAGAATCATTAATATATTCACCATTTTTTTGTCAAATTATTAATGATCTAAATTCGTATATACTTGGTTATGATTACAATATTTTGTGCTTATTTGCAACAAAACATATTTATTTATTTAGCAAGCTGCCTTAAAATGTTAAAGTTACCATCTCACCCCACTTACTTCTCAGTACATGAATATATGAATATATATATATATAGGTATATAGAAAATGTTAACAATAATTTAAATTTTAAATACTACAATCAATTACCAATATCAATGTTTGGAAAGAATGAGTTCATTTTTTTTGAACGAACTATGAATGGGTGTATTTAAAAGGCATTAGAATGAATTTGTAAACGCTTCTATTTCTTAACGAACGTGAACGATTTTACTTCGTTGATTTAACGTTCATTTTACATTTCATATTGTATAAAATGTATATTATTTAAAATTTTCATCATACATTGGAGACACGATTATCAATAATAAATAAATTTAATCTATGATAATAATATCTAATAAATGATAAAATTAATATTAAATTGATCGTATTTCAATTTTAATGTAACAGTCATTTAAATATATACATGCAATAAGTTATAAATAAGATTAGGTATAGCCGTATGGGTCTACGTACTTGTATTCTATGCTATGGGGTAATTTAATTTTAAACATGTGTACAGACTACAGAATACAAAGTACAATGGAATTATCGTTCTATTAACTATTCACGTATAGTACGCTAAATTATCGTAGGTATTTTAGGGAAACATAGCCACGTTCGAGTATGTCGCAAATTAAATCGAAAATATTTAATTTTCCCCGATTTGTTTTGAAACACCACTTTACGTAAGTAACAAATCAATTGAAATATGATTTAACTGTATTCTTTCAATTGTATTTATTATGCCAGGTCACTCGGACAGTTTAATTCGAAAATATACCCCGATAAAATAAAAAAATATTGATAAAAATACTACAAAATTATCAGTAAAAATATTGATGGTTCACATTTACAAGCTATGAAAACGCAACGTAAAATATGTCGTTTTACATAATCAACTTAAAGTTGCTATTTAACTTCAAAACAAAGTCCGACCTCAAATTTTTTCAAGCACTCTTGAAATTAACACGTTAAAGCGCACGTTTTAAAAGAAAATGGGTGTTCTGTAAACTACATCTAAGTAAGTACTAAGTTTTGTAACAATCAGTTTTCAAAAAAAAAAAAACAAACGAGCAAATTAACGCATTCATTTTTTAATAGAACGTGGGCTTGAACGCGTTGTTTAGGAAAACAATGAACGCGTTGTTTAGGAAAACAATGAACGCGAATGCGAATGCGTTCGATTTTTGGTTAAAGAACGTGAAAGCGAGTGCGTTCGATTTTTTAGTGAACGTTCGAAACACTGAATAATATCTATAGAATATGAAAAAACAGTATAATGAATAAGTACAATATATTATACAGTGGTCGTCGCTTATTAAACTCACGGTTAATTGACTCATTCGTCTACAAGACTCACAACACTGGATAATGAGGTCGTTTGAAAATTAGATACATAAAGAAAATATGTACATATAGGTATATAACAGTACCGGTATTTTGCTCTTTTTGTGGAGATAAATTAAATTACCTTTTCACGACAAACCAAGCAGTCGTCAATGTTAGTATTGTAGCCTGTAGGTAGTGTATAAATAACAGTAGTATTTGGTATTTAGTGTGTGTAGATACATTCGGCATAATAACAGTATACCTATATACTACATCGGTATGGTTAACACTCGATGATACGAATAGTTCGACGGACAATATTATTGTGCGATGACAGAGATAAATTTACTTCGTTATCTTTATTATTATTAAATAAAAACATAATATACGTATACCACGGACTAAGATACTATGGACCGGTATCGCTTAGATGGAGGGTGTAGAGGGGAACAGGTCGCAAAAGTTTCATAAATGGAAATCTGGCATAGCTAACGCTCTATAACGGTTTAATTTAGAGTTAAGATGTCATTGCCGTGATATTTAAAAAAAATTCCTCCAATTACTTAGTGTTCGATATAAGAATGAATGATTTAAAATAAGTAATTTATTTATTTATTTTATTAATTCACGACATTACTATTGTGTTGAAGATGACATATTTGACATATTAGTATATAATTATATATAGTCACAGAACACTGTATATATATATAATTATCATTTATTTTGATAAGTATTTTTCGTGATAAGATAATACGTTAATCCATAATTGTATTATTTATATACAATTTTGTAAAATTTAAATAAAATTGGTAATGCATTGCTGCTTTTGTTATTGCACGCGTGTAGTGTGATACAGTCTACACTAGTGTAGTGTAAACAAATACAATAGATGGAAAACGCTGAGATACTAACTAGTTTCGTGATTATAATAATATCAATTTACCAGTAATGTAACTTTTGCTCATAGATGGCGAAAGTTTTGCTAGATTTTCTTACACCCGCCATTAAGAAACATTTTGGTTCCGCTAATATATCTTTCGATACCAGTCCATAGTATCTTAGTCCGTGGTTTAAAGGGACGTAGTATCTGACTCAGTTGTCTTTGTCTCACACACGCACAACATAGTGAAATTGGGTCTCGTATTTAAAATTTCGCGAACAATTGATTGATTTTAGGACATAATAACCTATTATCATAATTAATAAAGATTAATAAATAAATAATTTTTTCGATAAATTTAACTTTAAGTTTTTTACAAGTGTATGAATAACGTGATAGGTAATTGAATTATGAATATTTTGCTTAAAATTGAATTTATTGAAAATATGATTCCTACATGACATAGATTATGTTCTCTTTATTAACTATGATAATAGGTTATCATATTCTAAAATCAACCGATTCTTTACGAAATTGGAAATACAAAACCCGATTTTATACTATATGTTGCGTGTGTATCAGACGAAGACAACTGAGTCCAGGTATTAACAATATTACAAATGTACATTATTAAATTTTTGATAAATTTTCAAGGTATAAGCTCATTAGAGTTATTATACAATAGTCTGAACATTTTTTGGGGTTATTTTTATCGGGCAATGTAATAAAAGTCGAGGTTAACCATTTTTCCAGAATCTTTCCTGATGTGTATATTGTATTAAATAAATCAACCAACATATCTAAACCATCATAATCAAGCCGTTTTATTAATGCGGAAGGTCAAATCTTTCATACAGTCTGATGCCAACTTGTTCTGGCATATTTTAGAAAAATTACATTAAATTAATTATCAAATAGAACGAATTTCCTATAGTAAATCTCTGTACCAGAAAACTCTTACTTTACTACTTCTGCAAAAAAAATTGTAAACATACATAAAAAATAAAAAAAATAAAAACATTAAAAACACATCATTGTAAAACCAATACCTACCCACATTTATCGATATGCTCAGAAACTGAAAAATATATTTATCTATATTTATTTTAAAAATCTGAAACTTATATGCATGTGCACAACATCACAATATGTTTATGCTTCAATTACATCTATTAGAAAAATTATGTTTAAAAACTATTATTGTTTGCCAAAAAACTTAGATTGTACTGACCATTTACTGACCATTTGTTATTGACTAATCATTTTTCTCCCTAAATAGTAATATCCTCCCTAAGTACGTAATATATATTATCTAGTACATATCTACCAATTATATAATAAGTACCTATATGCTATTTATGAATTGTCTTTGTAAAGTTCAATTCGTGTAGGTACTTGTGTTCTGCCAAGACGATTTTCAGAACAGATATGATAATATACTCATCCTATATCATTGCTTATTCAAATTAATCCAAGCTTATCTAGAATATATGGAATTAATTTAAAATATGTCCATGAAGCTAAAGAACGCACTAAACACGTAATAATAATAATAATAATAATAATAATAATAATAATAATAATTATTATTATTAGAGTTTAAGCATACCTATTAATAAATATTATAAATATCTACTTATAGTGGCGTAAATAGGGGAATTCAGTGACGGCTATACATTGAGGCCCTAATGTACAAAGTGCTTTTTCTGTCGGTTTAAAACAGCAAAAAAAAATACCCTTTAAAAATACCGAGTAGGTATTCTTATTGATTTATTTTTATTTTTTTCTTCTTCAGTTTTTTCCCATTACCTACTGTAACACATAACACGTTATCTGCTTCCACCTATCCCTATCCTGCGCTAATGTTTCTCTATCCTGTATTTAAATTTCCACTAGGTTCTTTTCGACTTTGTCCGTCCACCTTTGTTTTGGTCTACCTATAGTGAGTAGTCTTTTCCCATTGGGTGTCTATTTTAGAACCGATTTCATTAATCCGTCGGATCTCCATCCGTGACCAGCAGCCCATGCAGTTCTTTTACATACCTACCCACATCGCAGTAGGTATACTGCTCATATGTCAGGGGTTCTCTGTGTACCTAGTTGTCTTAATTCCATATATTACTTCTTATTTAATATCGTTGACTGATATTATTCCTTTTTCGTCTGTGTATTCTCCTTAGTATTCTTCTTTCAAGGACTGATAATTTTTCTTCGTCTCCTTTTGTTGTCAACTATGCGTCGTCTTGCACGCTTACAAGAGAACTGGTCCAATGACACTACCCTGTAGGTATAATGTGGTTTTTGACTTATTTTTATTTGAAGATATTCGTTAGTCCGTATAATAGCATTTATTAGCCGTAGTTGTTCTTATTTTAATTTCTTCGTGGTTGTTGTTTGCGCTATTATTAAATTGTAACACCCAAATATTTGAAATTATACTTACTCTTTCAAAATATGTACGACTTCCAACTTCTACGCATTCTCCGTGGTTATCTTGTCATCGTGTATTAATTGGTCTTTAATTTATGTGTTTGTAGTCCAATGTCTTTAGTATTTTTTTTATTAGTTCTTTTGTACACGTTTTTACTTCTCGACCATCAGACCCTAGAATGATAATAGATACTATTTGCCAATATTCCACATTGTCTTCCAATGTATAAAGTTGGGTTTTGACTTCAAGCTCACCTGGCGTACGTGTGTTTTGGTCGAATCATTCTTACTGTTTTAGTTGGTATCACGAAGGTGATATTATTATTGCATCCCACATTGCTTCTCTATTTAACTGAGTCGTACGCCTGTTTGTAATCTACAAACAGTATATTATGTAGGTCATTGTCAAGTTCATAATATTTCTCAACTAACTGCTTATTAACAGTAAAAACATGATCAATGGTTGATTTATTATACCGCTCATAATTCCACATTGATAATCTCCAATGATAGCTTTTGAGTTTTGAGGGCTTTATTATATTTATTATGGGAGGCTTGATACGATTTTATATATACATTGTACTCAGCAATGATACCTATCCCTCGTTAATTGTGACAATTTATACGTATAATATCTCCCTTTTTATAAATGGGGCATATTATTTTCTAATCACCATTATTATTTTCTAATTTAACTACTTTAAATCTTAAAAAAAAAAAAATAACATCGAAACAGTTCTGTACATTTAGATTCATATTTTTTTAAAAGAAATAGGTATGGAAAGAAAACAATTATTAGTATATTTGGAATGTTTAGATAATATAATTTAGAGCTATATAAGGATTATAGCTATAGAATCATATAATTTACCTATAAAACTGGAAGCGAAAAAAAATTTTCTCGGTTTTTATCCTGTCACTATTCTGCATCCGGTATATAACAACTACGCATTTCCAGTAAGTATATTAGATAAGAATAAATTTAGATAGGTATTTCAAAATGTCGTGGACAGTGTTTACTATATTATGGTGCCAATACTATATGAGCTATGTATGTGTAGGTATATAATGGAGTACAATAACGTATTAACAATGTAGAATCGAGAGTTTAATGTCACGTACAATTGTGCGAGTCATAATTTGAACAGTAGTATACCATAGTTTAATATGTAACCATAGTTCAATATAGAATAATATTTAATAATATCGAATAACAACCCAAAGAAGAAGTACGAACATTTAGTATTAGAAGAATTACTTTTTATAATGAAGTACGTAAAACACAACCAACGTCATATTTATTTAAATTATTATAAGGTATACGGCCGATGGGGTGATTTCACGGAAGAAAATTCCTCCGTGGCATATTTTTCCATTTTTGTTTTGAATCCTACCTGAATTTGTTCCCAATTTTCGTCTATATAACCGTTCATAATACTTTTGATTTTATTTTTAGTACGATTTCGAGCAGCCCATCTGCAAACTAGTAGTAACTGCACCACCGCGGTGTATAGTAGGCATGCACTGCGCCTTCTCCGTACACATATATTATAAGAAATGTTCAGACGTGTTTACAAAAAATTGAATTAGGAATATAATTTTAGATACAGGGAGAGTGGAAATTAAAGACCTGCACGGGCCGGCCTCTTTAAAATTAAAACCGGGCCGGGCCGGGCTTTTATAATTGAAATCCATTACGGGCCGGGCTTATAAATTAAAAACACATTACGGGCCGGGCTGGGCCGGACTTTGAAAAAAAATTTACGGGCCGGGCCCGGTCTGGTTTTGAAATTTGACGCTACCGTATAGAAGTCGCAACATAAAAATATATTTTTATCAATTAATATTTGAACAAAATGAGGGGTGAATTAGCTCAGTAGTATCTTATCCCAGACGATAGTAGTCTGTTTCTCATAATAATATTAATGTC
>JAIPRL010000660.1:0-49601 GCA_025469235.1 Pemphigus obesinymphae
AATTTTTGATTACAGACATAAAAAAAAAAAAAAAAAACACATCATTGTAAAACCAATACATTCCTCGCTTCGCTCAGAATCTAAAAATAATATAGCTTTTTTTTTTATTTCTTTTTTTTTCGCATAGGACTATCGGCTTATTTTAGTCTACATAAAGGTAATATAATTAATAATAATGATAAAGAAAATAATAATAATAATAATAACAATAAAAAAATTAAAAAATACATAGACAAATAAATAACATAAGTAAAACATGTATGCATTTAAACATTTAAAATTTGAATATGACAATAGCAAGATACATTTATTATAATAGAATCTCTAGTCTCGTTAACCAGTTTATTGCTTCGGCACCGGCTTTGTGCAATTTTTCCACTCCGCCTTCGAATTTGGTGTTTGGACACTCTTCGACGATATGTCGGATCGTTTAATCAGCTCCGCATGAACAAAGAGGAGATTGTTAATACAGCTTTAAAATTAAACTAAAGAATGTTGACACTTTGTCCCCAAAAATTATTATTTTGTGGCCTAATTCGGCCATAGCCAAATACATGTTATCTAGATATCTAATTAAATAATATTATGATAATAAATATATGTAAATGATAATTGAAATAAAAAAAAATCTATTATTTATTATATAAAAAAAGAAAAGTATGTATATTTATTGTTGAATGATACGAATCATAGAATTTTAATTTATTAATTGCTGAAAAATTGTAATTGTATTAAAATGTTTTTATATTCTGAGCGTAGTCAGGAAGCTATTTTGCTTATCAGTTTAATAGTTTAAAAAATATTTTGGTATAAGTTAGCTAATTAATGTTCGTCAAAGTTTTCATTATAATTTGTCTATGTAAAATTGATAGGTATATCTAAATAATATTCAGCTCAGTCATTATTTGCATTTCGATAAAATTATATTCAATAAAATTACATTTATCAAGATAATTTTTCCGTTATCTAAATATTTAAATTCGAACATTGATTTTTATCATTGTCCTTTGTCTAGATAAAATAGTATTTATATATATATATATAAATACTATTATATGTAGAGATTGACACTAATAATGATGAGTGCAATAAAATAGGTCATCATTCACTGAAATATATCGTAAAAACCGATACTATCGCGTATAAAATGAAATATTGATATTATGATAATTTTTGATTTATTACAATTTTATAATATACAACAAATGGTCGGAGCAGGGCACGCGTTATTAATTTCGACCGACGACTACTAGCGAAAAAAAAAAAAAAGCAAAAATAATATAAATTTTACCGTCGTCGTCGGTTGGTCGGTATAAATATATTATTACATTTGTATGTTTTCCTTTTAAAAACGTTTTTGGTTTTTTTTTTTCTCAGTCTCATGCAAAAATATAAAACGTTTATATTATTATTATATTACTGTTGTGCGGCGACGACGGAAAACAAGAAAGATTAACGATTCAGCTACCACCGCTGCCGGCCGCCACCGTTTTTGTAAAATATACTCAGCAATCATCTTTACGTCATTATCGGCTGCCGAAACCGTTTCTCTCTTTCCCCCTCTGACGTTCCCACACACTTCCCGGTCGCAAATATACGTTCCATCGTTGAATTTTACGATTGCGTAAAGGTCGTCAGCCTCGCCAGATCTCAGCCTGTAATAACATGCACGCGACTTTTGCCGTAACCGTGCGAATCAGTCGATTTTACGTTTAAACGGATGATTGTTAAAGTTAGGGTTCTTTTGCCAGTTATCCCATAATAAATAAATAACTTTGAGCTGATATATATATATATATATGTGAATGTTGTGCTAAACGTCTAAATAAATATCGACTTATTTCACTATTTATATACAGAATATAATATTATAGACATTTGTACATATGGACTGAACGTAATAGCCCTTTACGGCTACACTCAAAGTTCCAGACGGCATTAGCTACACACGATGGTAATAGTCACGATAGTATACGTACGATCTAGATAGGTTAAATATCATGAAAAATCAATAATGGCATTATTCTTTCGTTCGTGTATTTTTTATAAAATGTATTGGTGTCACGTGCATGTGTACGGAATAAACAAAACATTTAATATTATGATTGCAATAATTGTCGAGTTTAAGCATTGACTTAGTAACATTTAAACGTTTTTGCGACGTTTTTTTTTGACGTTGGTTTAATGATACCATATAGGTATACACTACAGTTTAACTAGTGATGGACACTGTCCAACTGTTCGATAGATACATGAAAACTATCGACTATTTCAATTATCGATCGATAAGATCCGAACTTTCTATAATTCAAACTATTCGATTGGTCCGAGGTATTCGGTTGGTTTGAAATATTCGATAATCAATGAATTACTCAATTATATAATTTATTCGAAATTTATTATGTGTTTAATAGTTTAATAACGTGTAAATCTTGTTGGCAACACCGTTCCTCCCCTGTGCATGGTTAAGGCTGGTATGGTATTGTCAACGCTCAACAGTAATAGTGAGTGTCTGGGTGACTGAGAGTTCTGGATGGTCATGTGTCCTCTCCCAGCTATGTTTCTAAAAAATGCTTTTTTTTTAAAAAATGTCCATGGTTTGAAACAAACTGGGTGGATACTACTCCAAAAGTCCAAACAGTGCTGCCACTAAAAATATCTATATTTTAAGAGTACGTGATACCCGTATTTATTAGAGGTCTAGGGTTTGAATGGGAATTTTAATTCACGTGATCACGTGAAATACGAATTTTAAAACCGCAAATTTAAATCACGTGAAATCACGGGCATTTCTTTTCCGTGATCACGTGAAATAATTTCCTGTGAAATTTAATCACCGATATTTTTTTCGTGTGTAAATAAAATATTTCATAATATAATACCTATACATATATATATATATATATATATATTATATATACGTAATATAATAATATATACTATGTTACTGTGTAGTATGTAGTATGTATAAATAGGGTAGGTAGGTAGGTACACTGGAAAAACCTGCGTGCCGATAAATTCCATACATTTATCATTTACCACTGTATGATTTTTTTTTTTTTTGTTCTCATTCTCTCGTGTACTGACTACGGAACTATGAATAAATTCCTTAAGTGACGTGTGACAGAAATGCGTAACGGAAACGCTTAACATCGGCGTGTGACGGTAGAGCGTTACAGCGATGTGTGACAGGAGAACGTGACGAAAACATGTAACATCAGCGTGTGACGGAAGGGCGTTACAGTAAAATTTAACGGAAACTCGTAACGTTGGAATGTGATGGTAGAGCGTTACTGAGATGTGTGACAGGAGTGCGTGAAATTAAAATGCATGTACATAATCAAGTGAAATTATTTCCTGTGAAAATATTTCTCGTGAATACGGGAATTAACTTCATGTGAAATAAGGACCTCTAGTATTTTTGTCTTCGTCTAACCAACTGACAATACACGAAATTTACATTCAGCATTTGTATCACAATTTTGTAAAAAGATATAACTATTTTAAAAACTTATTAATTAAAATAAATATTTATTTTTTTAAATTAAAAAAAAGCAGTCATTCAATATTCAGAAGGTTTAAGTAATTTGACAAATAAGATAATCACACTACAATTCAATAGATGCGGTTTTAAAAATAATTAAAACAGACGCAGAAGTATCCCAAGTTATATGCATTGGTGATTTATAATTTATAAAAGTTTCAGTTCTATACGAGTTTTAAAAAAAGGAATTATCGTATATACATACCAGAAACTAAAATTATATGGACTGGCAACTAAATTGCAGACGGGTGGTAGTGGTGCGGTCTGGTTTTGAAACGGGGTTTCCTAAATGGGGGGGACTTTACGGGCTTGAGCGTTCCTAGTATATTTTTTCAGCACAAAACTAACCAAATCATTCACGGACAAATATTTTTTGGTTAAATACTTGAATCGTTCACGGGCCACACATTAAACCAAATTCTAGATTGCGCATCGGTTTCTAAAATCCCCCCACCATGAAAACTTCGTATTAAAACCTGAACGAAAATAGTAACGTCATTGTCAGTCCAATCTTAATCAATGATACATACTGTCTATTCGGACTATTCGGTTAATATGAATTGTTCGATAGTTTGCCAAACTATTCGGTAATATAATTTTTATAATTTTTATTAAATTAATCGATAGTTTATCTAACTATTCGATAGTTCACCGAATTATTTGATAGTTCACCGAACTATTCGATAGTTCACCAAACTATTCGATAGTTCGCCGAACTATTCGATAGTTCACCGAACTATTCGATAGTTCACCGAACTATTCGATAGTTCACCGAACTATTCGATAGTTCACCGAACTATTCGATAGTTCACCGAACTATTCGATAGTTCACCGAACTATTTGATAGTTCACCAAACTATTCGATAGTTCACCGAGCTATTCGATAGTTTTTGTCAAAAAATCAGCATTTGGTTATGTAATACTATACGAATAAATTATTCGATAGTGTATAACGACTATCAAATACTATTCGATAGTGGTTATCACTAATTTTAACTAGGTACTAAAACCGCAGCCTGTGTATTTCTATAACTATATGACACAGGCCCTCTACCTAATCGGGGACCACGAATTTCGTCTTAATATTCTCTTTTTACAAGTATTGCACCTCTATTAAATTAAACATTTTCCCCCTCCATTTTATTAGGATTTCTAATAGTAACTATAACCAACAATTTTAATGCTTTATCATGATTAATAATTGTTTTTTCTTTTATATCATGATTTATAGATTAAGCACGTATATATACATTTATGTAAAAATCGTGGAATTAAAGCAACTTATGCTTAGTAAATAGTCATGTTGCGTGTAATTACATCTCTCCGTGTGATCTCGCCAGCTATTTCCCGAAATTATCGGTTCGTTCAGGGTCCTAGTCCACTTTCCTTTACTATTTTAAGTATTCTGATCTTTGCTTTCACTTCCCTCTTCGTGGTTTTTGTTTCATCTGTGACACTTTTCTCATACATATGCAAATTCTTACACGTTTGCTGAATATAGTAGGACGTAGGTGACATATTCTCCGCCGTCAAACCATTTTTGGGCAATCTGACATGGTATGTGCTTGGACACATTTTGTTTTCTTTGCAGTAATGTTCTATTTTAGACTGCACCAGGTTGGTACATGCATATTCTAGTTAATACTTCTATTATCTATCTAATCAACAGTATACGGTTATATGGTTATAAGTCGTACAATATATTATTAAACAACACATACAATTAACATTTTATATTGACATTGTTTTGGTTAATGCGATCGTAAAGATAATGTTTAAATTTCCAAAATAGATACATACCATTCAATTCGCCTTAGTTATTTGATATTTATCATATAACTATACACAGTTGAAATAATGGTAATATATTACAGTAGTGGTTTTTTCCGATATAAACCATATAAATTCATGACTCATTATATACATATACATATATCATAGTGCGATAAATTCGAATAATATAACATGTATAAAGAAAATTGAACAGATTTTATCGCCATTTTGTTAAAGATATTCAATTCGCAACACGTTGGGAATAAACACAGAAAACGATTAACTTAAACCATGAACATAATATATTACTCGATACTCTTGAACCCTCCCTCAATAGCGATAATATTATAATTTTTAAAAGTTGAATAGTTATTTTCATATTTTATTGCAGTATAATAGTACTATAAATATCATTATATAAAGTGTTTCATATGTATATTTCGTAGTATTTTCGAAGTTAATAAAGATTTTTAAATACGGTTATTTTTTAATAGACAACTAGTTGGACTAGGTACAAATATTTTATTAAAAAAATAAATAACTTAAAAGTATTTTAATTACATATAAATCCTTAAATTCGACATTTTTATAGTAAATATTATATGCATTAAAATTAAATGAAATCCAGAAATTTAAATATGTAATATAAAATAGGAAAGTACATTAAATACTTAGCTAATTCATAATGTGGTAAATAATATTATTACGTCAAACTACACGAATTAAGAACCGTGACTAGAAGGATGTAATGGGTAAGGTATATAATCAATAACGCTAACGAAACCTAATAATGACCCGTAAATTATCGATCGCCAGACCACCGGTTAGTTCTAGAACTTTTCCTCGCTTTCCAGTAATATTCAAGAAAATAAATCAAGGAACACAAATACAATGACCACTAATAATAAAATACGGAAAAAGTGAGGATTTCAGAGTTGGCTATCCTTAGATGAAAAGTTTATAAATCCAAGTTATTTTTAAAGTCGACTTATTTAGTCTATCTAAATTATTATTTTTAAACATCGTAATTTAAAATAAATGTATGTGTATTAATAAAAATATTATATACAAAAATAAATAAATATTAATAAATCCTTTTATATTGTATAAATAATACTGCAGATTGAATCTTAAAAAAGCGTTCTTGAATAATTTAAAAATACTAAAGCCCTTTCTTTCTAAGTCTGAAATATATCTTTCTTGATATACTACTATATATTACCTGTAATTACAATAATATTTTCAATTAATTACACTCGGTTTTCTCAAAATTGCTCACATATTTGAAATATATTTTTAATTCTCCGGTTAAAAATTAATTTTGATAGGAATAAAATAAAGTCGATAAATAAATATAATTTATTAGCAAGGTGAGGTACATACATAATCGTATGTTATCATAAATAATACGTTATTTACAAATGATTAAAAATATTGGCGTTGAAGATAAATTTCATCTGTGATATTTTTATCCATTTGGTAACTCTGAACTGTATTTTTCTAGTTTTTATCATTAATTCTTATTATTCTCAAAGTTAAATTTCATTATAAATTAATACAAAATACAATTCAAAGATATTTTACAAAAATGACCTAGATTAGGTTAGATTCCTTTAAACTATGAGTGCTTTTATGTATTGATTACAACTTTATTTAAACTTAGAAAGCAAGCTAGGACGAGGATATAATCGCTACAAGAGTAAATCAGCATTTTCACATTTGCATCATCGTGTTAAACCCAAACTATATGAATTTAATAATAAAAAAAAAAAATATATGTACTCTTGTATCTATAATAGCGGTCGGCGCTGGGGCGACGTTGAAAATCGCCCGCCATAACTATATACGATCAAAACAGAAAAACATAAGAGGGGGAATTCGGTAATTGTTGCACGACGTGGTCCCTGATGCGACGTGAGTCGGGAGCATATATATGGCTGGTGCGAATTTTGAGGGCTGGTGGCTGGCATAGTAGACTGTATTAAAAATTCGCCGGAGGGATACAAATCGTTGCCCGACATGCATGTGGACTACGGAACAATACGGAATAATGTGTATATATACAAGTATATTCACTGTGTTCGTGTTCGTGACGAGTGCACATTTCTATGTTTCTTTATTATTTATTTAATTTATTATTTTATTACCAGTGTATATTCTATTATTATAACATAGAAGATAAAAATTCAGTGTCATATTAACAGACAATTGAAATAAAACCTCTTGGAAGACCTGTTTAGTGAAACGAAAGATAGACGCTTATATTTTGAGTATAAAACGTATAAGTTATATATTATTTTATAGTTTTTGGTTTTTGTAAAACGTATTTATATTTTTGTTTTACTATCTATGGTATTAATTTTAGTTTAATAAATACCCTTTAAATTGGTACATAATTAATATTGTATTTTATGCTTTTCAAAAATGAATAATTTTTAATTGCCCTCCCATTTTTAAAGCCCATGAGCCGCCACCGATGTTTACATAAGCTCGCGATATATCTGCATACAACTGAAAAAAATAAAATATATAGTTGTATATTTTGTAGAACTGCATATTTTTGCATCATACTGACTTGTAATTTATAATTTTTTCTATATTTTTCTATTGAATTAAGCGATTGTTAAAAAATATGTAGTGCCCATAAGCTATATAACAATACGTACCAACTTACTATATAACTTATTCAGTATTCTTTCAATAGATGTTAACGATATAAAATAATATTACATTTGGGTGTAAATAATGTTATAAGTATATAATTCGTATCTCCTTAAAGTTGTTCTCCTATAAACAATACTTCGTAAAATCGGGTAATTTAAGTCAGTAAATTTAAAAGTAAAAATTTAAATTTTAGTAAGTAGTATAGTATAGTAAACTATACACCAAAATTTCGAATTCTCTACTACACTCTTATATAGTTCATTAACCGAGGGATAATGAAGGGGATGACTGTCAATTCATTTCAGTTCAGCTAATGTTCTACATTTAATAAATTATATTGGCATATGAGCTCCGGTGACTGTAACAAGAGTACGTAAACCCCTCGCATGGTATACCTGTCCATCGATCAGATTACTTTAATAAACATCCCTAATTTTATTTGGCCATGCGTGTTGGTCATACGTTATTATATGCATTAAACTGATGGGTTTGATCACTATAAAGAAGT
Organism: Pemphigus obesinymphae; assembly: GCA_025469235.1. Classification (NCBI taxonomy): domain Eukaryota; kingdom Metazoa; phylum Arthropoda; class Insecta; order Hemiptera; family Aphididae; genus Pemphigus; species Pemphigus obesinymphae. Next base: position 8,490 of record JAIPRL010000660.1, read on the forward strand.
ACGTCCTCTAGTTTGGTTTATTTAATTTTAATATAGGTAAAAATTTACACATTAAAAATTACTTTAGGAAAAATTGTTATCATAGAATTCTCCGTCGTCTAAATATACAAAACAAATTAACATTTTCTCAATATTACTCTTGCTTATTATAATCGTTATTACATTTTGGGTTTCGTCGATGTTAAGATTAAATAAATTTTAAATCGTAAACCAACTTAGGCCATTAAGTTATTAAGGACACTAATTTTTTTATTTAATTAGCGTTCAATTTGAATTGTATTTTAGACTTAAGTTATCCGGCATCTTATGATAATTCTGTATTCAGAGATATATTAATGTAGGGGAAAATAGGTATATTTATTAGAAGCTTTTCAATGAAAAAAAAATGAGAGATAATTGTAGTGTCAATTGTTAATACCTTTTGGCAGTCTTTAAAGTCTACACTTACAATAGAATTAAAATAATATACAATGTCATGTCAATATAATATATATTTGCTACATATAAAAATAATTCACGAAATATAAATTAATTTAAATAATACATATTATTTTATTATTTTAATTACAATTTTTTTTTTTTTATCATTATTCGACTACATTCTGTATATATGAGAAATATTTAATTAATTATATGCATAGGTACATTGATTTTTATATGAAATGTTTTATTAATTTCGGGAGAACTATAATCTAATGTAGACGATTTTCAAGTGACTAAATATATATATACGTCTCCACCAGCATTATATTATTATCTATTTTAAATATAATTCATAATATTATAATTTATATTATACTCAATACCACAGTCATATATAATAATAAAATGTATTCCATAATAACCTATAGAATTCCATCGGGGTCCGGTGCACTTCAGGGACAAAGGTTTAATACTCACCTCGACAGTCTTTATTTGGGAACGTACATTATAATAATATAATGATCATACCGTATCAAACTCCGGTGGTCTCCTTCTGTCCTGTGATATTACTTATTTCTCTAATATATATATATATACACTCGAATCCTTCGTCCTAAAGCAGCAGCGATATCAAACGAGTGCGTTATTTATCTGAATATTTTTTTTTCTTTTATTATCCACAACGAAAACCTTTTTCGTATAAATTTCCATACGAAATTTTCCCAAAAGTAAGATATATATTATATATTCCAATATTCACTATCGAAGAAAAAAATCCCTGTCGATATAGGCAAACTACAAACAACGCTCGTCTTCGCGACTATCCCAATATACCAGGTTAATCAGACTTCATCTTATAGATTATACTGCATACATACACACATACATACATACATACATACATACATACATACATACATTAATACATACATACATACATACATACATACATACATACATACATACATACATACATACATACATACATACATACACAATTTTTTCTAAATCGCAAACAAAGGGCCGCACTTGCTGAAGTATTACATAGCCCTTTGCCATATCATTAATTAACGGAAACAAAATAATCTTAACAAAATCTATTCTTAAAAGCTAATTTTTAAATTATATATATATATACATAAAGTACACAGATAAACAAAAACTTAACAAATAACAACCTACTTTAACATCAACGTCGGAGCTACTGCCTCACCCTGTCCTCTATTTCTCTTATGTCCATGATTCTCAAAAACAGCTTTTCTACCCTAGCCCATGCTTCCGGATACTCTAGCATCACATTTATAAAATTTTCTGAAGTGAGATTTTCGACCCCGATATACACACGCTTCAATCCTCCAACGGTGTCACGTATCGCATCTAAACGCAGCGTGTTCCGCATCGTCAGGAGAAGCACCGCATTGCGCACAGGCGTCAGTTTTCAACCTACCAAAACGCTCCAAGTATGCATTAAAGAACCAATGTCCTGTGTTGGCACCTGTGTCATGTGAAACGTAATTTCACCGTACTTACTTTTGTACCACGTTCTGACGTCACCTATCAGCCAATGGGTCCAATGACCATTTACTGTTACTGCCCACACTTGCTGCCTATCCTAGAGCAATCTTTCGCGAGCAACCTCATTCATCTATCCCCCTGTAGACGTTTGTCCTTTCCTCCGCGAGTAAGTAGAGTGGTGGAAGGCCTGACACAACCGCGGCGGCTTCGTATGAAACCGTGCCGTAGCAGCACGCCACTCAACGCATGGTGCGTTGTAATACGCTGGACATCCGTTTGCGAGCTCTAAAAGTCATGGTAGAGAACCAAAATGGAGCCCCATACAGCAAGCGGGATGTCACTATATGCTAGCCATTATTTTCCTCGTCTTCTAACGGGATCCTCTAGAATTGGGAAGTAGTTGCAACAGTTGGCTGCATGCCTCAGTTGCCTGAATGGCTGCCAGTTCTACGTGCTTGGCAAATCTCATCCTCGCGTCATCCTGAATACCCAAGAATCTGACACTTGGTTGAGATTCAGACCGATGCCCCTCGAATGACACGACCATACTGTTGCAGATGTTTCTGTTCGTCAATACAATGTCCTCCGTCTTGCCAACAGCGAGCTTCAGAACATTGTTGTCCATCGAATTAGTAACTGAGCGCATGGCTTTATCCAGCCTTTCTTTTAATATATGTGATAATCACCGTAGCCATGATCGCTACATCATACGCTTATATAATAAACAATAAACGATGTCCAGTGGGTCTTCATAAAATACGTTCCATAAATCGAGCCCCAGGACTGAGCCTCGGAGTACGCCACATCTTATCTAATGATTTCGCACCTCACCACTAGAAAAGGAAACATTGATGCTACGATCGGACAGATACGCACAGATTATCTTCTGGAGGTAATGGGGAACTTCTTTGCACCTCAAGAGGTCTATTATATTCACCTAGGGTGCACTGTTGAAGGCGTTTTTCACGGCGAGGGTAAGTACCCCAATATATAAATTACGCGCATACCCTCGGCCGTTTACCCTTTCTATAGTACCTAGCAGACATGAATGAACGTCAATAATTGGCTTATTTGTTCTAAAGCCAAATCGTCTCGAAGATAATGCATAGTCAGAATCACGACGAGTCCTTAATCTACGAACGATAAGCTTTTCGAATAATTTTCCACAGCTGTCAAGCATATATAAAGGGCGGTAAGCCGATTTATCTTCCATAGAGCACCCAGGCTTGGGAAGCAGGACCAAGTTAGCCATCTTCCCCCTATCAGGATAGAAGCCTTTATCAAAACCCTTATTTAGAGCGTCAACAAAACGACCTGGTACTGACATATATACATACATACATACATACATACATACATATAAACTTTATGTGTGTAATCGATTTCACGTTGATTTTCACATTTCATAAATATCAAAAATTACTTGTATTTTTCGTAATTTAGACGTAAAATTGTTTAAAATGAAGTATTTTGGAAAAAATCAGAGGAAAATAGTGACTCTTTTTGGCCAATAGGAATATTAAAAAAAGGACACTGTGAGAATTGAAATTATACTAAGTGAATACTATAAAGCATCTATATTGTTCCCCAATGATCTCTCATATGATGCCATAAAATATTACCTATATACAAGTATAAATTGCACACCTATTTTTTTCTAATTCATCGTACATATTATACTTTACTATAACTAATAGATAATATATAAGCACTTTATTGTGAAATTAATTATATATATATACTTTAAGTGTATATAATTTGTAGTTTTTTTTTTAAATTTCATATAAGACATATTTTAAAATTTTTTGAAAAATTTCTAGAAACGAGTTTCTCAATTTTCCTATTTTAATAACAAGCTACATAATATATTGGTATTTTATAAACGTATTATAATGCGTCAATATAATTTTATATAATCGCCATATTTAATGGTCGAATACTATTAAAACTTCCAATCTGAAATCCCGTCAAGCCGTCTATTATAAATTCGAAAACCGTAGCAATTTATACGTTTTATGTTTCGTGTTTACCTTGGGTCTCATATCGTATTTAAGTTTTAAACTCGGTAAAAGAATTGTTTTTTAAAACTTGCATTTTTTTGCAGGCATATCGAGAGCATTTTCGGTGAATAAATGTATATTTATTAAAGCACGTTTCTCTGGGGTTTCTTTTTTAGTGCATAATATGAACCCTAATAATAATAATTTTCCATGACGTATATTGCCAGGAATCAGGATTTATTAAATTTTCTTCTCTCCTCTGGTGCATTTAATATACATAGGTATATATAATATGTTATGTGTATGTGCGTATATAGCTATTGTTGATAATATATATATATACGTATGATATAATAATAATAATAATAATAATAATAATAATATACGCCATTATGCACTCGTGAGTCGGAACTTGACTACCCCAAGACGAAACAATAATTATTATTATTTGTTCTTCGACTATATAGGTATGTGCTTATATTTATTGTCAGAAATTTAACAATCGGACGGCTTTGTCGGATTGAGAAGTATGTGCTGCCTATAATATATATTATACAGTATACATATATACAATTTGGCATATCGTTTGTACATATACTATATAAATTATATACTATATACCATATATATATATATTATACATATATGCTCTCAATTCAAGAATTAAGATAACAGATATAAGACAGATCCAAGATTTGTCGGCGATGGGGAGGGGGAGAGCAAAGTCCCGAACTCGCCAGAATTATGAAGTCTTCCAATATACGAAGGGTATTAGTTCGAAGACAGGCGAATCCGATTTAATTGCGCAGTGTGTGCTGTATTATATGACTTACAGTGTACGTAGTATGCCATAATATTGTGTGTATATATATATATAACCGTGTCTGGGAACAATTATTGCCAACGTTCACTGAACCGGAAGAAAACAATAACGGAAACGACTGTTTGGCGATGGAAAATATCGTGTTCGAAATAAATATACATATATACACGAGTGTTGTATGGCTCATGTACTCGTATGTCATATAATATGACGTGCGTGTTCTGTTCATGTTTTCGAAATCCACTTGCTTGACTATTATTAGCACGCGGTATGAACAAAAGGAATATTTCGTCATCGATGCATTCGTGTACAATACGGACTTTGATTTTTCGTAGTAACCACAGATTATATGAATACAGATAGATCACTCGGTCCGAAAACAATAGATCGTCGAACACCGTCTTCTGATGGGCCACACAGTTATCAGTGTAGTTATATACAACTACATACATTATTTTGCTAATATACAATATTATTGTATAAATATAATTCATCATTTTTAATATTGTCATAATAAGTAGTAATAATAGAATACAGATTTCAGTTTGTCTCGCGGGAGTAAATGTTTAATTTGTGGTATATTTATCGTGGTCAATCTGATTACTGTGGAGTTATCAGTGACCAAATGACACTATCGTTTTTGTTTACATTGCGAATATTCATATAATCTGTGTAATAACTGTACAGTACAGACCTGGAACGTAAAAAAATGGTGTTTTAGAGTCTGGGAGTAGCAAGGGAGATTTTTTATTTATTTATAGATTTCTGTGAATACATTTTAAGCGAAAAGAGTTGAGGAAGAGCTTTGAACTGCTTTGATATCGATAGGAAATCGGCTCTCGATGGTACTTTATGCAAAACATTTTTCAATTATTCCAGTAGTATCCTTAGAATAGAAGAAAAATTGATACACACTGATTTCATTTTTAGATCCAATCGATTGAAATTGATCAATATTATTATGTAATTTATATTAGATTCTGAGCAAAGCGAGTTTTTTGGTTTTACAATGATGATTTTTTTCATGTCTGTATACATTTTTCCATTATCAATAATTTCATGCGTAAACATTTTCCAATAGCAAATTACATCTAGTTAAAACTTTAAAGAGGTCATTTTCAATTGTCCTAATAGTTTTTTAATGTGTAAAGAAAAAAAACCGAAAAATGATAATTAAAATAACAACTGAATATGTTAAATACACGATTTCGTCAAAATCAACTATGGTTATTTCTGTCCGTAATTTCGTAAAGAATCAACTTGATGACTTAAAATTTTCACCAAAAATATTAGTGGTGACTCGTAGGCTTTGAAAGTGAGAGGGCGATCAAAAACTATTCATTTTTGAATACAATATGAATACAATAATAATTATGTACCAATTTAAAAGGTATTAAACCAAAATATAAAAAAATAAATACCTATATAAATACATTTTACAAAACCGAAAATTACAAAATAATAAGTTTTACATTTTATACTCAAAATTTAAGCATTTATCTTTCATTTCATTACCTCATAGTGTTTTCATAACAATGGAAAATAATTTTTACTTTCAATAATAATATTTTGAAAATGCATTACAATGTAAATATAAATAATTGTTAATATTTAAATCAATATCTAACTAGTTAATAAGTAATTTGCTACAATTTTAGATGGGGCCGGCGATCGCCCCGTCGCCCCTACACACGAGCCGTCATTGAAAAACGTAGTTAAATTTTTAAGTCGTTGCACATTTTAAAGTAGTTTTGCACCTATAAAATTGCTACCAAATATTTACTTTAGCACTATATATATTTTTAATTATCCACATAAATGATAATAGTAATATTTTTATTATATACACCAAGGCTTCGTTCAAATTCATTTTATTGAAAGAAATTATTTATCATTGCTTTGAAATTCAATATATTTATCATCAGTATCTTACCCAACAAGCTAAGTGGTTTTTTTTTTTAACTACAATCAAAAACAAAAATATATAATATATATTTAAAAAACGTATTACTTATAAATATATTTATAAATTATATATATATTATCGTTTGGTACCAGCTCCCTATAAGCTAAGCTTGTGATGGGAGCAGGGAGTTCACAACTAAAATTATAAAATAAATCAATAACTAAGTATGAAAAAAAAATAAACATAAAAATAAAAAAATAATAAATAATAGGCAAAAAAAAAAAGGATTAGTCATAAGAAATATGATTTATATATTATTATATTCAATAGACCTTTAATGAAATAATTGGAAATAATTTTTTTTACTTAGAATTGAAATCTTAAATTGTTTTTGATAACTAAGTATTATTAAATAGCTTTATTCCTCCATTTACTTTTTTTTATTTAATCAGTGTTGTATATAGCAAACATTAAATTATCATATTGTGATAATATTAAATTTTCATAGTTAGTATTTCTTGTTAATCACCTGATTTATTATAACACAATTATACCATATGTCAGTATAGATTGTACTAAAGATAAATTTATCTTTCTAATGCTATTATTATCTAAAATATTTCATAGTTCCTTAAATATATATAAAAATATTTTCTAGTGCGCATTATTATAGTTTTAATATGAAGTAGGAACCCATTTTAAATGTTCATCCAATATTACACCTAAATATTTAATAGAATATACTAAGTACTTAGTAGAATATCTTAAATCTTATAATTTACACTATAATAATCTGCACTATTTTCTAGAATATATTTATTTAAATGCAACTTTAGTATAATTTTCTTAGGTGAATTTATACTATATAAGGAAAATGGGATAAATACCAATTTATTATTATTTAGCAATAAACTATAATTTGAATACCACTCATTCACCATTGATTATTCTTTATTCACTTTTGTCACCTCCTCACTACATTTATTACCTTTGAAAAAGTATACAGTATCATCTGCGAATGCTAATATATTTAAAATTATATCTAACCCCAGTTAATTATTTACGTATATTTAAAAAAGAACAGAACCTAAAATTATTCCTTGAGATATACCATATTATCTCATCGATATCCCTACAAAGATAAAATTTAAAACAAAACTAAAAAAATATTATGACCTGCCTACTATTTTTTTTTTTAATTTACTTAATTATATCCCTTGAGTCGAATGCTTTTGCGATATCTACAAATATACCTAGACAGTAGACATATTTTCTCTCTATTAATGGTATCCTAAACTAATTTAGCAAAGTACAATACAGCTTCTCAATTACCAATATATTCTTTAAATCCAAATTCACCATCATTTATAGCGATTTCATTTTCAATACACATTTGTAATTAAAGTTTTAACGTAAAATATAATTTTTCAATAGGATATAGGTATATATTGTATTGTCTATATATGTCATATATTATTATTATATTATGTGTGTTTTTTCCATATAAACTCCAAATTGAACTTATTATTTATGGTATCATAGTTTTTAAAACTATCTATTTAGACTATTATTATAAATTGTTATAAGAAAAAGGAATAATTATATAAATTATAACTCATTATCGATGGATGCTTGCATAATAAACATTTTAGTTTTTCATAATCAATCTTAACATCAACATTGGGAAATAACTGCAGTATAAACCAGGAACGCAAAAGATGATATTATTTCTAAAATTGTTTCACTCCAATATAATATGTATATCCTAATATATATATATATAATATGCAAATTCATATGCAAGTGTAACATTTCTAATTTGGGAGGAGTAGGGGAGTAAAACAATTTTATTTAAAAACCTCCCCACCCCCAAAAACCAAAAAAATTTTGATTCCACAATGTAATAATCCAACAAAATGTATTAGAAGTTCTTTATAATGTTATATACGCAAATGCATAATTAGCTTTTATAAGGTTCAAACAATATCCAACATTGTACATTCAGGTTTATTGGAAATAGTAATTTATTGGTTACGTTGTTTCACATTTTGTTAAAATATATTGGGCTATATAATACGAATTTTCAAAACTATAAGGTAGGTGTAAATTTAGTGGATCTTCTGGATGAAAAATTTCTTAAATTTGTTGGATAGAGTTGAATAAAATCTGTTATATACAAGTAATGATGTGTTACTAAAATATTACAAGCAACATCATATTTTATGAAATTAATCTCTTATAAAAAAAAAAAATCATTTTAATTATATAACTACTACAATATACTATAATAATATAAATTATATGTAGAATCTACATATTATCTACATTGTACATAATATTATGTTAAAAGTCAAATATCGTTGTAGTTTATTTATAGATTTAATAGTTTATTTTAAAATAATTACCCTAAAAATTGTTTTCTGGAAAATAAAAGTAGTACTTTAAACCATTTAATACTTTAAATTATAGTGAAAATGTGAAAAATTACATACATTTTTACTCCCATGAATTAAAAATTAGTAAATACTTGTATAACATTTTTATTCCTTTAATAAGATGCAATTTTAAAATAATAAATTAGTTATATTATTCTTATATTTCTGTAATATAATTAGATTATATTTACTTACTTTTTTTTTTCGTTATATTAATTTAGTCACTTAACATTTAATATACTCATATTATGAGTATATTAACTCATTCATAATATAATTCTTTATAATTATAATTATTAATATTTTTTTATTTTTCAAACTACATACAACACTTTGATATTATATATACATTAAAAAGAAATAATTAAGTTGATAACCAAATAGTTTGTGGTAACGAATTTCCAATTCGATTAATTATTAAAATGTATTGTATTTTAAGAATATAAATTCGTCAACATTTTTATGGTATATATTTACGTACCTGAATGAATGTATTATTTACTTTTTAATATCGTAAAAAATTTTGGCCACTCTTATTTAGGTAAATTAAATTTGTACCCCATTATATTTTGCATCATTTCAAGTAGGATATAATATACATATATTATAAATTATATACCTATTATAAATGTTTTATTTACACTTTATAGTATATTATTATTGTGGTATAGTTTTGAAATATTTCAACATTTTTTTCCTATATATTATACTATTCTGTTCTTTATTTGTCTAAAAATCGACGCTTTTAATTTAAAATTTATCGTGTTACATTTTTTTTTAGGTTCATTTTATCACTTATAAATTATATTTCAACAAAACGCATTACTCTTAAATATATCTCATTTTTAAATCACTACAATATGAACTTGATCTTTTTTTGAGCTCCTACTCATTATAAATAGGTACTAATAATCAGATGAAAACAACTTCCTAATTACAAAAAATACATTCTCCATGGAAGATAACTTTTTAAAATAAAAATATTGTATTGAACTTAAAATGATTAATCTTCTTATTTAAACTATTTAATAACTATAATATATAATGCATAATAATCTAAAAAATGTATTTCATAAATTATGAATTTCTATAAGAAGAAATAGTTATTAATTAGATCAACTAAACCTTGAAGAGTTAAATAATATTTTTTCGGTATTTTTTAATTATTTCATAAGTTCAAATGAAAAAACCACTAATTACGATAATAAAATTATTAAAAATATGAATTAAATCACCATAAATTATCTTTATTGCTCATATAAATATATAATAATAACCTCTGATGGTTTTTCGTTTGGTGCACCGAAAAAATAATTCAAACTAATCCATTACTACCAATATTTTCTTATGTAAAAACCCAACATTATATATCGTAGATTATTTCAATTTCATTTTTCTATAAAAATGTGCAATATTTGAAAAAGTTGACTTATCGGTTTACATTATTTCCGTTTTACATTTCTATAATAATTATTATGTAAAGTTACTATACTTGAGTTTTTATACATACGTATAATACATAGACAGATGGAATATTTAATATATCCCGGCTGTATCCGTCTGTCTTTCCTATCGATTCGTCGTCATAGTTAGGTACTTCCAGTATATAATTACAAGAGAGATTGTTAATTCAACAATATTATTGTTCGTTATTGCAATAAGTATTTAATCATTTGCAGATTATTAGGACGACAGATATTGGGAAAACTAAATATTTAAATAATGTCTTTTCCTGACATCAGTACATCCGTCTGATGTTTTCGTCGCCGTGGTTTTCAATATCAATATTTACAATATTTATTCATTTCATAGGTTTTCTATACATAAGTATATTGTATTAGATTGAACATATTGTTTTTAAATTTCTTATGGAGTTACAATTTATCGTTTTTATAATTTTAAACTAAAACATACGTATAGAAACAGGGAATTTAGGACTCTCAACTTGTTTAATTATAATAATATAATATAATATAATAATATATTATTATTAGTTAATAATTAAAATTGGTATACTGAAATGTTCAGGTTCAATGACATTCCGAGCGTGTGGTGGCAGATCAGTACGGTCCTGATCGGAGGTGCTACCGCAATCACGGTTATAGTGGCAGTTTCGGCCGTCTCCGCGTGCTGCGTGACACACGTCATCCAAAAGTCGACGGCAAAAATCGCTGGATATCTGCAACTGTTGGCTGGTAAGTACATATAATTCGTAATGTCTATACATATGACAATCATAATGTATGGATGATGTGAAAAATAATTCCAGAAATTATGACAAATATACAATTCCTATAGCCATTGTCCACTTTAATTATAACTTGAAATATTAGATAATATTAAGTATTTCAGAATAAATTATCATATTCTATAAGTACGATCAACTATACTCTATAAAATGATAAATGTTCTAAACAATTTCAATAAATTTTTTGACCAAGTCTACATAGATTAGACTTGGTCAAAACACGCAACCTGCAACGACAACAGTAAATAGTAAATTTTCATCATAAAATTATTTTATTTGCCGAATGGTTTGAAAAACATGCTAAAAATTACTTTCAGAATTAACTTGCAAAATTGAAAAAAAGTAATGCTTGCGGCAACGTTATTGCTGATCATGGTTATATTATATCTTAAATCTAATACTATTTAATATTTATATTAAGTATAAATATAAATTCACAGTTAATGTGTAATATATAGAGCTAGTTTTATTCAATATGTCGTTATGTCTACAGTAATCATTATTGACTTGAACGAATGATTGAAAATGACACCAATCCCTGAATTATCATATTTTAAGGCAATTAAATGTATATTTATATAACTCTTCGCTGGCAACATATTATATTGATTCAACGAGTCTGGAAGAAGTCACGTATCCCATTATACTTCCCAAGAATAATAATAAAAATAAAAAATCGGGAAAAAGACCCTTAAAAATTGTGTTGTTCGCCTGTTGAGTTATTCATGACGACTTCATGTAGACAGACTGAGAGGATGGAAAAAATGACCTACGCACACTATCCTTTTTACCAACACCCTCGCCCTTCTGAATAAGTGCCTCGGAGGATACAACCACCAATGCCGTTGTCGCTAATGGCCCACTGTCAAAACGCTTTCGAAACTTCGACGACGTGTGACCATTTTAGCAGTGCAAACACGTAATAGCGCCCGAAAGCAGATATCCCACCCATCCCCTTTCACCCAAGAAAGTATGTTTTTGAAATTAAACTTTTAAGAAGATTACCGACTATCGTTTTGTTATTTTCGCTTGTCGTCTCTCTTGGGCATCGCTCTAGAAATATGGTTTTGAATTACATCGTATACAGACGGGTTCGAATACTGCTGCGATGCCACAGTAATTCGAGTCTCCGACGATATTTTCTAGACAGTATAATGGCATACCGCATATATATGAAATTTATAATTTTCATATCACACCCGGCGAACTCGAAGCAGGTCGATATTTAACAGAATGTATAGTGTTATGTTTACAGCCCGATTAAAATTCGATAAAAAAAAAAAGCAATACTAAAGAAACGTATTTAACGAAGAATGATAAAAAAAATTAAGTACGCTCCATCTAAAAATAGAATAAGAGAGCATTTTTTTTTTAAAGGCTATCTCGTTAATGCCATGTTTTAAATACCTATATAATATTATTAATATTATATGAAAATTCTAATAACTCTATAATGTCAACGAGTAATGCTGACGCAACAATTATAATAATAATTCTAAAAACAATGAATATTTGCCGTCGTTATCACATCGCGTACAGGACATTGCGCGTAATTGGAATGGCGCTTTCGTCGAATGAACCTGATCTTTGAATATCAAACCAATAAGTTTCATACTATATTAAAGAATATATCTACTATAATTATATTTTTAGAGTGATTTTTAGATTCTTAAAAGTATTAACCTGTAGCTCCGACTCAAGGTGTATTTTTATGGCTACATATTCAGGTCATACTTGATGAAAACTATAAGTTAACATCGACAATTCTTGACAATTATTTTATGTTCGCTATTCTTTGGATAATAAATAATTGAAATTTCACGTTGAACATAAATAACACAAAATTATTAGTTGTCGCAAATACTAATGAATTGTATTTATATATCAAACGTTGCGAAATATTTATTATAAAGTCTAAGAAGTATACAGTGAATATTTTAGTTAACACAGATTAATTTTTCTTTTTAGAATTCTGGCCATTAGTGGTGAATATCTCGACGGCGAGACAAAAAGATCAATACCTCATCGGTTACGATCTGCAGTTTGGAATTGGTAGGAGGAGTAATTATGTGCTCGGAAACTTTTGATAAAATATAGGGTATGAGTATTTATTAATGCGTAGTATAATGTGAAAATGAATTTTTAATTTTTTTTTTTTAATAAAACTATAAAAGTAATTATTTACGTTTTCCGTTAAATGGGTACGACGGTTAATAAAATTTGAAACGAAACATAATAATATATTTTAATGACCTACAATAATTTAGTATTCGTATAGGCATAGGTCCACTTACCTGTAGCCTCTTGATATTCATTTTCAGTTTATGAATTCATTAATAATATACTTTAATGGTTTTCCGCGTCGGTTCTTAATATAATTAAGAAAACGTTTTGAAATAAATATTTTAAATTGATTTTATATTACACACCTACATGCTATTAAGTCTACATAACTACACACTTTGGTCGAGTCAATATTATTTCTAGCCATATAATATGTACTGCTACAAACACGATATTAAATTGTACATTGGTAAATTCTAATATGAGATTACAATGGCGTATACACACTGGGAACCTTGTGAAAACAATAAACCAACCTCGCCAAAACCACTCACAGTCGGGGGGACTCCGTAAATTTCAAATGAAACTGCCTGGAAAAAACCAACTGCAATTATTGCCATTCCTTAGATTACACTACTAAAGATTTTCACTGAAGGAATTTTCTAATACGTCGTATATATATATTGTTTCCTTTTCATCAACTTCAATGGTTATCATCCGACCTCAATAGACTATTTTGTTTGTCTTCGAATTCTTTTGTTTGTAAAAAAAAAAAATAACCTATTTTTATCAAACTCATTGTTGGGTCTTACTAGAACAAAGATTTAATACTATGTACTTTGTTATATATTATTCTTATCACATATACTACATAGGTACCTAATATATAATACACGTATTACGAAAAATAAAGGTGTATATATATATATATATTTATACCATATAAATGTACTAATTTGTAAAAATAACGAACAAAAATATAAGTCTACATAGATTACATCAGTTATTTAGAAAATTACCGATTCTTGTAAAAAAAATTATTAAATCTTTGAACACGTAGTTTCAGATATTTAATCATTTCTAATCATTTTCTATATATACTTTAATATTTCGATTCTTCAAGTTCTGGTAGATAACACAGATTTTTCAATACAGAAATGTATACGATATTTTGAAAACTAACTATTTTGTTTATTAATTGTATACAATAAATCATTTAATCTATACAATCCAGATAAAAGTAAAGGTACCTAATTAAAAGGTTGGTATGGTATTCTATAGGTAGTATATTACATACTGCATGTTTTAATTATTTTAGTATAATACTATAATCTAATTTATCGTACGATAATAAAATATTAGTGTAATATTTGTCATATTTACTGCATTATGCATATAATGTACTTAAGCTATTAGTGATGTTAAAAATAAAATTTCAGATTAGGTTATTAAAACGAATCAAACTATAAGTGAATATACAACTAAAAATGCAACTATGAAGCAGATACATTAGAAATACAATCCACTCAATTATAACTACAAAATTAGATACGCTTTCAAAAATATAGAAAATAAAAGTTTCCAAAATGAAAATCTTCCAATAAGTTGTTTGTTTGTTTGTTATGTTGAAATAATTAATATATATATAAGTTCAAAGTTAATATTATAATCGCTCAGTAAACGTGTAGTCGTAACAAATTGGTTTTACTTATGACTAGATAATTATGTGTGCAAAAAATACTCAAATCAAATAAAATTTTTAAAACTCATAGATTGTCTCTTCAAAATGTTGATAAATTTCAATTACCTAGGTACTTCAATCGAAATTTTAGATCATTCTCGAGAAGATAATTTTAAAGATTGAATGAAACTTTATAGAGCAAAATTGCTTAAAAAATTTAGGGCTATGCAAATCTAGTTTGAAAAATAAATGTTTTCATTTAAAAATATGTATTACATTGTACATGCTAATGTAAAAAGTGTTATAAATGTTTTTTGTTAAATTATGTGTATTTTAATGTCCAATATATAATAAAAATGCGAAAATCCCGATCCGAATTCAATGCTATTCAATTGAAATAATTTGTGCTATCATTCACTTTTAACACGCTTTGAACTGTAAAATATACATAACATTACGCTTTTGCACAAAAATATGGTATTACAATATGTTTCAATATTGTTTTTATTGTTATTTAATATTAAAAATTATTATCAATGTTATAATAATATATATGTCACAGCTAATGTTAACTTTTGGATAATGTAAAATTAACCGAATGTTAACATTAGTCGCTATATATATTTTTAAAATCTTGGGCAATGTTAACATTATCCAGATAATATGACATTAGCCAATGCATTCTGGAAATGTCATAAAAATATTAATACAATTATAGTAATAGACACAATTTTTTTTTTTTTTTACAATACATTACTAAAAGTAGTCGGGGGAAAAAAGGTGACCAAAACAATTAATAATAATAATTAATTAATAGTCATAAATAAATATAAACTAACTGTTCAAAACTTACAATCTGAATTATGTATTTAAAATATGAAAAAAAATCGAATTGTTTATTTTTACATGGCATGCTTCCATGACACTTGGAACTGCATAAAAGGTTTGCACTTACATCTGTTATTATCACATCTACTCATACATGACATTATCCCTGACCACCTGACCTTGACATTTGGCTCGCAATTTCTCTCAATGAATTAGGTACACATATCACGTCATCGAGAGATATTGGAGGCAATGGGCAGACATCAAACTAGTAAATACCTATTCCACTACAATACTTTTAAAACACCAAAATATATTCAAAAAATCTATATCCTAATTAAATAAATTAAATATCCTCGCATATACTACTACAGTTATTATATAATTAAAGAAATTAATTATTATTTAAAACACATAAAGAGTTGATAAAAAAGTTTTGTTTTCGATGTTTTAAAATTTTGCCGGAGTACCTATTATAATTTATAATAATATTAGGATTAGCTTAATTATGTTGCGACCTTATTAAAGTCGATCTATACAAATTTTAGTTCGAACTTTACGGAGATAAAAATAGGTTATAAGCGTATGCAGTTTTAAAAATTAACATTAATCAAAATGCACGGGCTAATGTTGACATTAGCCGTAACATATAGGTATATATATATATATATATATTTATGTATATACGACAGGTATTGCATATCTCGTATATCGGTATAAACCATAATACTATAATAATAATAATAATAATAATATATGAATGGGTTTCAGAATGATTAAATAAAAAATAAAACCTATAATATATTCAATCTTTTAATGTATCGTATTTTTTATTATAATATAACTGCACGAATTTCCATTAATTTCAACGAATATATGTATACATGTGTGTGTGTGTGTGTATAATACATGAAAATTTTTCAAATTTGGCGCGATCAGACCTTCTATACTTGATTTTTTTATTCCGAAAACCGTCAAAATATATTACGCAGATCGAAATAATGTTGTATTTATTTTATTTTTTATTATTACTTTTATACGAATTCATTTGAATCGGAACGGTATATAATATATACTTGGTCGAGTCCTGCAACGCTCTCCGATATGATAATACGGTTTTATTGCTAACGATAAATTTTCCAAAGGAGTTCGTGGCTGCACACCGGAGCATATACGTCTATCTACACGAAATGATCAGCAAATGTTTTTACTATTCGCCCTAGGGTGTTATAGATACGTAAGTGTATATATATATATATTTTTTTTTATTTTTTGTTGTTTATGATCCAACGATGTTTCCGTGCGTTCTTTCCAATAAAATACACTTAAAGTTCGTTTGGATGCTGCGAAAAGGTCCGTGGGAGGGTGGTCGAAGCGAATTAAAAAATACACAAAACTTGGGGTAGGGACGAGATCGTATAATATATACATAGTATATATAGTATACATAGTATATATAGTATACATAGTATATATAGTATATATATATATGTATATATATAGTCGCATACGTGTACAGTCCTGATGACCGTCCGACACGCATTTAAACTTTACCGCGAAAATAACAAGGAAGAACCGTTCCACAAACGTAAGGATATTAGCGCAGACACACATGGTTAAAAGACGGATAAAAGGAAACGTTAACCAGGCGGTCCAGTCGTTTAATGCGATCCTAGACCTCAATCAAAATAATTGACGTCGTAAAAGTTAACGTTGACCTCGGCGAAATGTTTACACCGTGATGGGGGGGAGGGGCTGTTTTGGGGAGGAGGTACTTTTTTTTTTTTTTTTTATTGTCGATTCGGCCCCTCACCACGCGATAATTATTAATTTTATTTTCACCGAATCGTAATTTATTGTTCAGCGAATTCGGTGCGGAGACGGTGACTATAACACATTTATTCGAAATAGGGTTTTCAAACTAAAATTACTCGTAGTTTTAAAAAGAAAACCCCGTAATAAAACCGCACGTGAAACAGTAGAGAAACGTGTACGTTGTGCCCGATTTACACTATACGGTCTGAAATGAGTATCGAGGCGCCAACGAAAGGCGTCCGGAAATATATACCATCGGAGGAGACGACCTAATTTTTTATGACCATTGTTGAGGGGTCATTTTTGGAAAATTAATGACAAATTTAAATAAGTAATACTAGTTTAATCATACTCACGCATTCAGACTTTAATTAAAATACAAAAACTGGAAAATCTCAGAGTATACTCGTTGCTATTGCAAGCGTTTAAACGTTGAATTTTTAAATCTTCCGACGAAAATATTATTATCTATTTTGGTTTTGGTAATTCTATTTTGGTAATTTCAAACCAACGATAATAAGTACTATCTCCCGAAATTATTTTAAAATATATTCATATTGCTGGTACTTTTGTTACAGACATTTTTTCATATTCCAACTTTTATAAAAACCCTTCATATGGATCTATCTATATATATATATATATATATAAACAGATAACCACAACTCACAGGCTGACTTACTCTAATTTTCTGTTCAAAAATTAATACATTTACTGAATAATTCGATATTGAATTATTATAATGTTAAAAATTCAAAATTTATCTTCTGCCCCAACCTCTCTTAAATTTATCTTCGATGCTAATTCATACTCGTTTAAGTCGACTCTGAGTAAATGCATAATAATGTTCACTTATGTGAAACGAACAG
This sequence comes from Pemphigus obesinymphae, assembly GCA_025469235.1. Taxonomy (NCBI): domain Eukaryota; kingdom Metazoa; phylum Arthropoda; class Insecta; order Hemiptera; family Aphididae; genus Pemphigus; species Pemphigus obesinymphae. Next base: position 27,097 of record JAIPRL010000660.1, read on the forward strand.
AAATATTGTGTACATACTCTGAATTTGAATAATAATATAATATAATACATAACAATATATTGGTATCTCTAATCTACACGTGTAATATTTATAGTCAATATAATATGCTTCCATAACATAATATATACTGCAGACTATTCGTTTAAAATATATGTATTGTATACAACGGTTTGAATTTGAATTTACATTTATAATCATATTTCTATAGATTTTTAAAAATATATTAATTTAATTTATATAGTTATTATGACAATATACCACGAATGTTTATATAATTTATATGTATTTGTATTATTTTACAGACGAAAATAATCGATTTAAAAATTTGGAATCTCTGCCAAATCAGTGTAGCTTTTATCCAGTTTCCACTCGATTTCTCAAAGAAAATACTAATGCATAGGTATAGACCCTCTGCCTTGCCACGACTATAACGTTATCCGTTCTGCATCGCCGTTATTTAAGGAATTTCAATAATCAGGTGTCTTAAGCAATTGATTTCCAACCCAATTGGCTGTAAGACAATATCTTAAACTAACCGTAAGTCCGTAAGCGTATAAAATATTCACCTTCCGAGACATTGCAGTATAGATAGTATTATAAATCCTCCATCTTACTTCATATATTATGTCCTTTAGTATAATATAATAAATATTCGTATTGTCATGAGTAAAAAAATCAATAAAATATGATAATTTTCAAACGATGTTTGTATTAGGTAGGTACCTTAATAATTATAATATATAATAATATGTTAGTGATATATTACTATAATAATTTATTATAGGTACTGACTACATAATAACAAATTCCTTTATCCAGGAAAAATTTCAAGGGATTTAGATAACCAAAATCGGGAACCAAGTTATTAGATTCTTAAATATTCGGTTAGAATATTTATATTGAAAAAAAAATGTACCATGGGGACGTTCAAGTATTACGTAAGCGGCTAGGGGGAGGGGGGTCTGTCGTGTGCTTACATTTGCTGACAAGGGGGATGGGGATGTTAGAAGTTAGAACCATGCTGACGTCAGCAGTATTAATAACAAAATCAAAATATGTACTTATTTTTATCAATAAAATGTAATAAAATTTTTCATTTATTTTCAATTAATGCATACAAAATTTTAAAATGTTTTATTTTATTTTAATAGAGGGGGAGTCGTCGGACATGTGCTGATGTAATAAAATAGGGGGGTCGGACATTTGTTGACAAAGAGGAGGAAGGGATCTAAAAAGTGCTGACGTAATACTCGAATGCAAATTTTCCAAAAAAAATATAACTTGTGCGGACACGTATATTTTACTAAAAAAAAAAGAAAAAATATATATCCATATCATTTTAATTCAAAATTTATATTTAGAAATACTTATAATGTAAACGGAGTCGAAAGTTTTTTTTTTTTTGTTGCTCTTTTCGTAAAATTTAATGAAACCCGATTGTGTATACTGTATAATGTTTATATATATATATGGGCCGCGATAGCATCGTTTAATTCGTTTATTTTCACCGCGTAAATCCATTATGGCGGATGGTCCTGATAACGAAATGCAATTGTTACCGAATCAACCGCTGGAAATTTCTCTTCGGAACACCCCCTTCGACCATTAAAAAAAAATATATATATATATACGTATATATGTAAAAAATCCGGAAAAAAAAAACAAGGGAAATTCACTGGGTGGGTGGGTGGGTAGAAGCGGCAGTAAGTCGCCCCCGGGTGTGCCTAATTACTTTACAAATACTCGGAATTAAATGGCCCGGAAACATTTAATCACAGTTTCGGCGTTTTTACGCTACACCGAACTGGTTAAGCTCCCGCCGAATATTGATAGACATTTATTGGGCATAAAACACCACTGCCCCGTCCATTGACTCCGGGCGGTGTTCATATATTTGACTTTTAGGATATCGGGCCCGGACGACCCTACTCAAATAATATATATATATATATACGCTTTAAATTGTTTAAACTAATGGTGGATTTTGGGCTCATAACTCTTATGACTATGGTTTTTTTTTTTTTTTTCTAACCATTTATAAATCGACGATAACAACAATAATAATTGATGGTGTTTTACAAAATTTTTTATTTCATCTCGCAATAGTTTTTTGCAAAAAATCAAAAAAATCAAAAATCAATTATAATAATACGTACTATATTTACACCGTCTTTCTATCGTTTATTTTTTATATATATAATAAAATGTTCCATTTTACTCGGTATTACTTTACTCATATTACGTCAGTTGTACCTACTGGTGAAAGGACACAACGGGGAAAATGAAAATCTAACTTTTCACAAATAATTTATACACGGACCCAATATATCGGTATACCTATGCAATTTTATTGTTAACGGTTTTTATGGAATATAACTTTTGCATTTTTATCAACTGGAAAAGATTATCGAAAGATTAGGTATATGACCTGTTAAAATCTATTGGTTTTTTTTTTTTTTTTAACTAGTAATAAAAATCTAATTTATATTCAAATTTAAAATGTATAAATATGAGTATATCGAAACACGGCAACGTCGGATTGATTGATACAATTTGTTTTTATCTCGTATTTCTATGATGTCTTCTTGATAAAATTTAGAAGTGCTAATGCAAATTTTATATTGAAAATACATTTTTATGTAATCATTTTAAAACAATATGAAAAGATGTGTTATTATTAGATACATCTTTGGAATAATAATTATGTTCCGCCTAATCGTATAGGTATATATATAGTTGTATATCTAATTTTTAGTATTGATGTTAAATAAACAAGATAAATAATTAAAAACGTTGAATGTGGAAATGAAGTCCAGGGACCTATTATTTAGTACAAATCGTATAAAAAGTGTTTTATAAGCAATTATGAAAAACAAAAAAAAAAAAAAAAAATGATAAAATGTAATTGGTGTAATTTCAAGATAAAGAAAAAAGTCTGGTAGAGTGTTCATTGCTTGTCAGTTTCAGTTTGATAATAATTAAAACTTTTTCGTCGGAGTCACTTTTTTCACGGACCAAATAGTTTAAAGAATCGTCGTAGTTTGCCTAACAAACGACATATAAAACTTTTATCATTTACACCCCAGTTAATTATTATACTACCCGAAATGCTAAAACTTCTGATTTCTATCGACACATACATTTTATAAAGTATAACATTAGAAAACAACACAAATCTTAAATTTGGTGTTACAATCGTTGGAAAAACGTTTTTAGCTAATTTTTCTAATTGTTTTAGTAATTAAAAAGAATGCGATTAATTTGTATACCTAACTATATTACACAGAAACATTTATTAAATTAAACAAGTAATTGTGTTATATATATTTATTGATTTTAAACATATAATAAGGAATATGGAATTTCATACATTTCACAATGTATATTGATTTTATTTAGTTTTAGGTTTCTAAACATAAATTTAGACATCTCATATCCTCGTTGTGTCCATCCGTCCATCCTTAGTTATTAGTTATTAGTTACGATTATTGACTTGATTATTAGGGACAGAGATATTATTCGTTTTATAATATTATTATAACATATAGTTCCAAAAAATATTTTTGAGTTGGTTACCCATTTGATTGGTTGTTTTATATTTTTGTTTAAAATACGTTTAGAAACCGATAATTTAGTATGCTTGCAGTGTGGGCTTTACATATTTGTTTTGCATAATGTTGCTTAATATATTATAATAGCTAGCTATATATGCAATAGTTAACTAAAATTATGTTTTTTCCTTTTCAAATATATTTCAGTGATGACAATCACATGAAATATTATAATATGTTTTAATATTTAAGGTTTATAATTGTTATTAATCAAATCATAAAAAAAATATTATTCGTGTATTATAAACATTTATAGATTTTAAATAAAAAAAAAAACCCCAAATCAATGATAAATATTTTACAATCATCTAGAAAAGATTTATACCTATTCATTATATTCAAGCAAATTTATATTTGACGTATAAATCGTACTTTATTCCGTTTGATAAGTGGAATTTTATTCGTCAGATGAAGGAAACACGTTACACATTATATATAATATATGTATACAAGAAAAGGAAGTACCAGAGTGCTATCTGAAGCATGTTTAACCCTCATAAATTCACTCGCAATCCGAGCTTACTGTCAGGAGATCTACTATAAAAAGGAATAAACAGGACTCTAGAAAACCAGCAAACATCATATAAGATCCAAATAAGAAATAAACATAGAGTCCGTCCTTACGCAGGATATATCTATTAGATTAGTTTGAATTTTATTACGTTCTGTCTTTTTATGATATCCACCGAACTCGGCAACAAAATATATATACTTTGGGATTAATTTTTAAAAACAGTTCAATCGTTTTGAAATCATTATTTTAACTAGAAATATCGTTTTCGATCTATCTACACAAAACTTTATTACGAATGTATTGAACTGTATACCTTGCGTTATATTATTTGTTGGTTTTTGAGCGGTTAAACTTAAAGGGTTTTTTTTTAATTTAATACGTAAGATTACTGTTTGAGGAATATTTACTAAAAATCGAGGAGTATATTAATATCGAATCGTATGTCAAACGTTTCAAAGTGTGAAATCGGTGATCAATTTCAAAGTTTAGTAGTTAAGCATAGTTTTCACTTTTCGAACTTTTGTTTAAATACACCGATAATAATATAACACGAATAAGATATAAAAGAAACTTCAACTAAGATTATAACCATTTAGAGTTTAATTGAACGTAAACAAAGGTCCGATTTTTTTTTCTCAATACCATAAGTTGCAAATACTGTGATAATGATTGAATGAAAAGTGAATATTACTTACTGTACAAGCATATTTTAATGTACTTACCTACCTATAGGTTTAGAGTGAATATTTCGGTTCGTTTTGAAGTTATCCGTTAGCTGAATAAAAAATCGGTCGATAGCCGTACCTATACATATATATGTGTGTGTGTGTGTGTGTGTACATTATATATTGAAAACGAATATTATACGGTTTGTCGTTTGACACTTCTAAAACGAATATGATGTTAAAATAAAAATAAAAAAATGAAAAACTTTTCTACAACTCCTTATAGAACTTCTGTTCGTGACGCGGTTAACGTGTAAATCCGTTCTCTCGTGGTTTTAGGCGAAACGAAAAATAAAATATATACTATATATAATATATATATATATATATAGGTATATATATATATACGTATAATTTTCGAAACGAGTTTGTTTCTTATGTAGGCATGCTAATGCCAAGAAAGAGAAGAAAAGTTTTGGTCACATTTATAGACCGTGCGGTATTTATACCTATGCGTATATACGGTATAAATGCACATCAAGAACGAGGTCGAGTAAACTTTCCGCTGAGGGAGTGATTTCTTTCAATGAAAGGGAAAACGGTGACTTTTCGGACTTATACACGAAGTCATAAATCGACCTTCAACACCGCCGAGTAACCCGAGCTAACGCATTAGTCAACTTGTAAACTTTACCCTCGTTAGCCGGACGTATTTGAAATAATTTTAATTTTGACCGTACACACACACACATATATATATAATATATATTTACATCACCGCACACCCTCGGGCGTGTGTAAAACCATCCCACAAGTCATGACAACGATGCGCCCCCGACTGATATTGACCAGATAATAATAACCGAATAATATGATAATATCTTATCGCTGCACATTTTCTATAAAACGCGTGTAAATTTCCCTGTAAATGTATCGAACGAGGATCGAGCCCTCTTTTTAAAAAAAAAAAAAATAAATTATAATGAGTTAAATAAATGCGTAATCCCTGGCGACCGATTTATCGCCCGAAACGTTTTGACAATTTTAATTTTACCCAAACAAAACCAATGCCCGGACAGTATTTAAGCGGATACTATATCTATCATGAAAGTTATTATATGCGGTAACTGTTGTGATCCGGCAATTAGGAAACAATAATATATAGATCAAATTTTCCGATTTTGTCCGACCCTTAGTGTTATGTTTGACAGTATAAACAAATTTTAATTTAATAACAATAATAATATTGTAACGATTTAATTATTTTTTCAGTTATATTATGATTACATTTTTACTTTCGGAGAACTTCAATTTTTGAACGACCAGTTAATTTCGTAGTTCAAATATTTCATTAGGTATGCTATCTTGATTTTTGAAAAAGTAAAATAAAAATCTTTCATATTAAAAATAAATAAAATTAATACCGCACAATATGTATTACATAATAAAAACCGATGAAAATCCACTACACACTATATTATTATTATATTTTAATTTTCTACGAATTTACCAATAAATGTAAGACGAATATTTTATTTATTAGTTTTTTATTGCAAATAAAATGTTCACTTTTATTTAATGAAAGATATCCACGCAAATTAATTGTAAAAATATGTTTCCAAAAATGTGCAAATACTGAGTACCTAAATCTAAATATTTAATTAATTTTTTGTGAAAGTAACATAAAAGTAAATAATTTTTTTAAACAAAATTGAAAATTAATATTTAGGGTAGAGGAAATTTTTTTCTTCAATACAATTAACACAGTATAAATAACTTATAATAGGTATATATATATATATATATATATACGTGTTGATAAAAATATTTCTATTTCCTTCTTTTGTATAGGTATAACAAAAATATCCTCTTTATTCATATTTTAATTATTTATTTATTATTTAAAAACTTATTGATGGAAAGAGGGGGTGAGGAAAATCGAAAAAGAGGTGGAGGACGTAATGGTAAATGATATGAAGAAACTAGGAGTATATGAAGAAAATGCAGGAGTTAAGTGGAAGTTTAGGACTAGGGTGGCTAATCCCAAATAGTTGGGTGAAAGAGAAGAAGATAATCTATATTCTATAGGTATCCAGTAAATATTAATCATATTTACATGTTATTCCGGAAAATCGATCTTCATAGGCATTTTTAAAAATATTAATTTAATACAGTATTAAAAAACCAAAAAAAAAATTTTTTTTTAATTTTTTTAAAACCATATTTTTGAACAAATCTCGTGGTTACAAAACAAGAAAATATAGTACCGATAAAGGATAACTTATAGATTACTTTTGAAATATACTTAAACATTTTTTATTTTCTTGAAATCTATTATAAAACATTTTTAAAATTGATGGAGTGGCATCATGTAAATAACAGTACCCTGTATATCAATCTCTAATAGAATATTATTCCATTAACTTTGAATACCTACCTATAAATAAGTCTAAATATATATATGAAATTCAATAAGTTTAATTATTACTATTGTACCATTAGTGTTTTTTTTTTTTTTTAGCGTATTTTAAAAATAACGGAATTAAGCGTACTTTACATTTAATTTGTAAAATACTCTAAGTATAATATTATTATAGTGCCGATAAAATTCATTTAATTAATTTAGAACCATAATATATATATATATACGTAAAGTAGGTATATAATAAAACAACGTATATAGAGGATAAAAATGCTATTTTTTTATTCTACCACTTATACAGGTACATTTTCATTTTCTCTTTGCTTTATTTACTTATGTATAAATTGAAATTTTAATATATTTAATATTTAAATTAATATTTTGTATAATTATGTAACTGGGTAATTGTTATATACTACAGTATGTTTTCGAGGTTTAATTTTTATAAATAAAAATAAATATTATTATTTCTCCCCGCGTATTTCCGTAGACTTACATACAATATAATAGTAATTATAATATGTTGTATTGACATTTTTTTATATTACATATTGGTTTAGATTATTCTAATTAAAAATGCACATTTAATTTATCTGGACAATAATGTAACAAATTATATCACTACGCTCATTAAGACAATTTTCGTTATTAAGGCATTTTTATAGGTATAGATTTCATTATAATATGAATATATTTACATTTATTTGATATTTATATATTCTAAAATACTATAGTTATAACTATTTATCGGGGATTTTTAATATACGTATAGATTATATTTTATTAATATACGACAAGAGATACACAAATTTCACTCTATACAATAATATTTTTGTTACAATCTGATGAAATTCTCCCCGTGTCCCTCTGTACAGTAAAATAAAAACGAGCCTATTTACGTGCATACGGAAGAGATGTTTTTTTTTTTTTACTCTCATCTCATTCATTCGGTACACGTATGCTCTAAATTTAGAGCTCAGATAATGGAAATCAACCCCGAGGGAGAGAGATAAAAATCATATATTAAGATACCCTATGCATACAATATATACTGTTACTGTGTGGCAATACGGAAAAATTTTAAATATACTTTATAAACAAAATATATATAAAACAAAATAGTTTCGAAAATGATATAGTAATCAACAAATTGAAAAAAATATGATTACCTTTCGTGAACATAATAGAGAGTATATATTTTTTAATAGTAAAAATGTTACATACTTTAATTATTAGTTTGTTATTAGGAACCTATTCGAATTAATTATAAAATTGCTTTGAAATTGAATTAAATTGAATTTTAAAAATAGTTAGCCTCGATTAAAATAAAAACTATTAACTTTAAACAAATAAAAATATTACAGTCAAATGACAAAAAAAAAAGGTTTTATAAAACTTTCTGAAATATATATGGATAGGTATGTTTGTTTATTTATAAATTGAATAGTTTAACTAGATTAATAAATAAATAAATAATAATAATAATAATAATAATAAATAAATCGCAAGTTATTTTTTTGTATTTTCTTTTTTTATCTATATAAAGCATTTATTTATAGAAAAATAATACCATTTAAAATCGATATAGGAACGTAATTAAGTAGATAAATTATTATGTATTATATCTATATATATTTTTTATGATACCTATTCAAAAAGTTTATCTGTACAAAATATAAATTCGGGCTGTTAAAGTTCACTACTAAATTTACCATACATGTTTTTCGTTTTCTGGGGCAAATTTAAGTAACATTTTGAAAAAAAATCTATCGCCATGAAAGAAATTAATCAGTGAAAAACTTACCTAAATATTTTTTGACAATTTTTCGGATTCACGTGGATATCAATTATTGTTTTAGTAAAAATAAATGAATATTGTACGAGTGTTAATAGATTAGCTTGAAAACAATATCTATTGGAAAAAATACTTTATAAGTGTGACAACTTTTCTATGTAACTCGTGTACTCAAATGTATATACGTTCATACATTATGATTTGTAATAGTCGGTTATTGTCATGGTTAGAAAAATTATTATAAAATGCGATAGTTAATAATTGAAACTTCATTTAAGTGTAAAACATTTGAGCTAATTTTCTAATTACCTACCTAGTTTAATGGATACTATTAAACTAATGCATGTTTATATATATATATGTTATATGTATGTATGTATACATGTAGGAATATCAATCTAGATTCTATCTATACATATAGTGCCATCTATAAAAATATGAAATTTTAAGAAAATTTTTTAAATTATTATTTTAATGATAACTTAATTTTTTTCAATTATGAAGAATAATGTATAAAAATGTTATAAAAAATATTGCCAATATGAACATAATCATTTATTAAAAAGTAGAAGGATGTATATTATACTATAATATACGTATTGCCTAAATTAATAAAAACAATTTCGATTGCGAGTAAACGTGGGAATTTCGATCTCAAAATTTTATATTTTTACAATCCGCATTGTATAGTAAAAATTATAAATCATTTTACCTAAGTATATTATAGATGTATTTATATATAGAAACAATTTATATTATTTTCACATCGATGTAATAAAAAGAATTTGACCGGTTATAATTATAGATACGAATACTATTTGCTATAGACTACCTATTAAAAGATGGAAATAGAAACGATGAAATAAAAATATTTATATATACGTTCTAATTAAGAAATTATATATATATAATGTTAATTTAAAACATAAAATTTAATTAATTTTTAGAAATTATTAGTGTAAAATATATAAGCAATAATAAAATTAATAGAAAATGTAAAAATAAATATAAAAGAAAATTTATCTACTCATGAGCTAACCGCATATTGCGGCTATATAGTTATTTAATACAAATTATTTTAATCTTTATTAATTCCACATGCAGTAGCGTATCCAAGAGGAAGGTTAATGGGCTGTATCTCACCACGGAAAAAAAAATTCTGGATCCGCCACAATCCATATAAATATAAAGAACTATAAGAAAATATGTAAAAACAATATTATGATTTCAACACATTGTATTTGAGTACATTTAGTTAGATACAAAATATAATATTATAATAGATATTATTTTTCAAGAAAATCAATGATCATCAATATTATATTAAAAATGTATATTTGCTGGTTTATGAACCGTATAAGTAAAAAGCAAGAGTATACAAAAAAATATAATAATAATATAAATAGCAATCATTACCAATAAGGATTAGCGCACGTACCTCAAATGTATTTAAATTTATTATTTTCTTTGAGTTTGAATTATGAGTTTATTCATTATACGAGCATAAATTATAGACTCAAAATATAACAAATTATATAACATAGGTATTTTTGTAAAATATAAATTGATATATAAATGAAATGTGATCAATTTTCGCATTTAGTAATATAATCTCCATCCAATCAATGGCCTAGATAAATCTTTGGTACTTTAGAAAATATTATAATTAGTACGACAGCCAATATAATAATAATATTGTTAATATTATATTAATATAAATAATACTATTTATTATTTTTTATTTTTATATCTATGTATACATATATAATATAAATTTAGAGTTTAGACCTATTCTTACATTTTTCATATGTACTTTTTGCGTTATTCAGAACACTATTTACAAAATGTCTCTTGCATTTTACATATTATATTTTGGTCTTATGAGAATCGTACTTTTTGTAAGCAATATAAACTATTTTTATAGCTCAAAAAATATATTTATGTGTATATATAAATACTATCAAAACCTTTTCATCCATTCTGCTGGCATTAAACCGAATGAACAACTGGTCGATAGTGCTTACTATAATGGGCAGTAATGGTATAACTCAATATTTCTATAGAAAATGTATAATATATACCTATATATAAATCGTCAATAACTTAAGTCGGTTTTAGTTCTGATGAGACCGAGTAGTAAGCTTTTGGTTTTACAGTGTTGTGTTTTTATTTGTCTGTGATCACGTTTTAGAATAGAAGGATAATACTGAATGCAATACAGTTCCATAAGTCCCCCTCTATCAATTTTATTGTAAATTGAACAAAGATAGTATTAGCAAAAGATATATATTTTAAAGTTTCTCGGTGTAGTTTTGCGAGAAAACGATGGAAAAATTACTATTACATATTGGATGAAATAATAAAATATATACTGTAATTTTATAATACAGTATATAAGTGGTAGATTAGAAAAATATTTATTTTATATAAAATAACGAGACAATTAATTACAGCTACAGTAAAATATGCAATATAATACCTATAAGTATAATAATTAATAATAGGAACCTACTTCGGAAAATCTGCATTAATTACGCGATACGGCTTTTTAAAATCTGTTTACATAAAAATAATGTGAAACACTTTACACTGAAAATAATAATATAAGTTTTGTATTTTCATTAAGTGATAATAGACTAAATATACCTCTTATCGAAATTTTCGATGACTATTTTGATATTTTAATAATTCAAACAAAATAAATAATATCACGAATAGTTCCTCATACTGCAGTCATTGATAATATTCTAATATATTTTATTTTATACTGTAATGCCTCCTAAAGTCTTTAATTCGTATTTTAAACATTTTCACAGAGATTTTCGTGAATATCTCGAATAACTACCTACCAGGTGAATTTTGAATTTTCGTAAAAAAATATATAGGTCAGTATTATATAGAGTTTCCTATCGATTTTTAATAAAATGATTATCCGCAGCAAAGTTATAGAGGATTTCTATCCATTCTAAAGTTATAGAAAACATTAATGAATTTACGGTTAATTTCACCATTTCGTTGTCGCGTTTTTGGGAAAACTACCAATAATTTGGGTAAAATGGCCTATTTAATGTAGCATCTGTGTCCAACTTCTAATCTATACGAGAGATAATTATTATTATATGAAACTTTCGGAACACTTTTACTCTACCGAAGATGGTTTCCCGAAGAAAAAATCCACCATCATCATAAAACCTGCAAAAACTACCTGTACTATACCAATAATCTAAAATCCATATTAAGCACTTAGTTCACTTCAAACAAAAATAATTTGTACATTACGTAAATCTATATACCTAGGTTTTATAAACTATGATATTTAATAAATAGTATCCGATAGAAAATATTGTAATATAATAATACTAGAAATTATCTAGATAAGAATTGCTTGAATATAACTATATTTAAATACATTTTTATTCCGTTCTATTTATCAATATCTAAATAGAAATAATGTTATTTAAACATAAATATCAAGATAACTAATATTATTATACATATGATGTTAAAAATAAAATATATTGAATATTTAAAAAATGTTATCCAGATATAGATGGTAGAAGTTCATCCTCACTTCGGTCCTTTGAAAAGAAGTATATGACTATTATTATTTTAAACTTGAAAACAAAAATAAATCATTGCATATTATAAAATAAAACTATTTTTTCTACTAATAAGTTATCATAACAATTTTATTTGTTATTTTATTATTTTTCGTAGGTTTATAAAATATTTCTGGTAAATATAAGTCGTTTTTCATTACACTTAAGAGAACTACTAGGAAAATCAAAAAATGATATCTCAAAATTACCAACTGAAACCAGTTTTCTATCGTTAATATATACATTTTAAAACTCTCACTTGACTCCTACTGGTTGAAAAGTTTCTCTTAGAAATATGTATACAAATAACCAATAAGTCTAAGGAATGGAAATGCTTCATTAGTCGGGTTTCAGTAATGGTGGATAGATGCACTTCGATTATTGGATAGGATACTCTTAGTGGATGTATTGAATTTGAAAGGAATGATAAATCGTTGTACTCAATTTGATTCTGAGTGAAATTTGGTAAAATAATGATGAACCTTGATCTTTAAATATCCAATTCAAAAACAAAAAATAGTTACATAACAATAGTATTTATCTGGTATTTTGTTATTTTCCTTGCATTCAAAAAAATACTGAATGCTTTATTAGGGGGAATATAATGAAAAAAACTACAAAATGGGACTAAAAAAAAATCTTTGAAAAACGTCTAATAAGAAAAAAAAACGTCTCATATTTCAAAAAGTATGGTCACCACGTATACTACATACGCCGTTTAAGAGAACTATGGGAAAATCGAAAAAATATCTCTGAAAAGTACCAACTACAACCAGTTTTAATTTTCATTTCTATATAGTTAACATCCCAAACTTCAATTTTCAATTTTCCGGTTAAAAAGTTGCTCATACAGAAATAAATAAATAAACGTCCTTGTAAAATCAATAACTATTTGTTGCTACACTTAGAAACGTACACTTCAAATAATCATATATCATATATTTATGTGTACGTATATAGATGATATTGTTTTCAGTTTTAGCGACTGAAACACCTGGAGCCGTCAGATAGCCGTATAGTAGGCTGCAGTATAGTATAATAAGTGGTTATTGCGAATTGAAAACGACCGTAATGTACTATATTATATAATATTTCGGAAAACTGATGGTTATTCCGCTGGAATAAACAATTAATACATTTTTATTTAATTTTTTTTTTTTTTCAAACCGAGAGGAATAATATTTATGCTCGATTTCCAAGTCGATCCGTTATGCCATTATGCGCGCGACATATTATTATACCAGTACGGGCATATAATATTATAGTTTTATTTAAACGCCCTGCGATGTTTGCACAGGCCATTATTGGGTATACATTATAGGTATAAGTAATTCGTTACGAAAAATTGTTCTCCTGCGGGTTTTTAATACGTGTGTTTGCTGTCCGTGACAAGACCGGTGACCGAGTGTGCTCGGCGCGGGACGAACGGGGGGCACGTCACTAAACGTATTAAAATATCGAGGGAAAATAATGTACGACCATACGGAGAAAGAGAGAGGGAGAAATGGAAAAAAAAAACACAATAAAACGTAAAAAAAAAAAAATATATAAACACATAAACGTTAAAAACAAAAGCGAATCGATAATGTTCGTATATTTGGGTAGCAGGTGGCGCGAAGTTTGAATTAAAACTTCCGTGCGACTATATACGTATAGTATAACACACGTGCGTGTCGGCGTGCTCGCGCAAAGCCAATATAATATTATGAAAATGGAATTGGAATGAAAGTACGACGACGAGTGGAACGTCATTGTCATTGACAGTGAATCCGCAGATGACATAATATATATATATATATATATATAATGTATATGGTGATAATAATATGTGATGTGTGATAGTGCATACGTGGTGGTATTAGTCGCCACCGTATAATAATAATATAACGAAAACCACCGACACGGAAAATTCCACATTATTTTCATCTATAAGTTGCCGAAAAGCTATTACACGTGGGTAATTTGTTTTATACCGAACGAAAATCTCCGACGGAAATAATATTTATGTCTCTCGAAATAAAAACGGTGCTGTCATTTTTATCGTACATATAATTACATTATATCTATAGGTACAGGGGAACCGCGGGTAAGTTGGCGATATTGATTGTAACCGATTATATATGTTATCAACTAAATTAGTTTTCTAATTTACCTAATACATACAAGGAGATTACAAACAAGAATTTTCAAATAATTGTAATTATACATTAATTATTTAATAATCGTTATCGGATAGCAAAATTTGCATGCATTATTTCCGTGTCGCTGATTAAATTAGTGCTATTGCGTGTTTTAGAATATTAATTATTATAAAGTACTATTATGCCGGTTAAGTTGGCGATCATTATTGAAACATAAAATATTTCCTATTTTTTTACAATAAAAAATACATTTGTTATCAGATATAGTAAAAAAAGTCAATATAATATTATAATTTTTTTTTCAATTAAAATGTTTTATTGTTCTGAAGTAAATACATTTATATATATATTTTTTTTAATAAAAAGTATATTTAAATTAATTTGTAAAAATCTTTTGATATCTATTTATTACAATTTAATACATTTTGTTGTTCTAAATTTTAATACCTATGAATTTTAATATTTAATATATGACATACATGTGGTATACGTCACAGATTTAATGTAAGTACCTATTTGTATATAATATTTACATAACGCCAACTTACCCCACCTAACCTATAGAGTAAAATGGCGAGACTATAAAAACATATACTTAAAATAAAAATGTAAATGTTATTATTTTTTAAATATATTATTAGGTACCTAATAAAATATACTTCCAAAAATCAAACATCAAATATAAATAATAAATCGTCTATAAATATTTAAAGCTTAAGGTCTCCAACTTACTCTCCTTTCCCTTACACGTGTCCCTGCACTAAACGCCCTACAATATACTATCGAAAAGGATTAGATTTTACCTTGTAAACTATTTTGTAGCATATAATATAGTATAATTATATCACAATAATTGTTAAACGTTTAAACAATTAAACCCGTTCCCGCCTCGCCCACTCTGTTTCCAACATAAACAGTACCCCATGCAATATATTTTTGATGTAAATATATATATTCATACGCAAAACAAATTTAACGAAGGTTTCAATATAATAAAATATAAAAATGCTATAACTTATTGCATTTTCCCTTACAATGTATAGACCGTGCAATCTTTTTAAAATTGTCAAAAATAAATTTACAAAAAGTTATTTCAGTAACACTTTTAAAGTAGAATATCTTATATAATATTACATATGTAGGTATATCGAAATTTGTACTCGCCGTTGTCAATGATATAATTAATAGTTATTTCGGGGACAAATGTGTAAGGTTGCAAGGCTAACATTATATAATCTTGAATATTTTATACAAATCTATAAATTTTTGTAAGATAAATGAATAAAAATATCATATTTAAATTAAAGAAATTCATTGTAAAATTTTATTAAATTGTTAAACAATTAAAAAAAATTTAACTCAATTTTTGCGTATGATAATAGTGTATATACATAATATATAAGTATTTTATGATCTACGTAATATCCGTATATAAAGATACCTATATGTTTTACCTTTTATTATTACAAATTTTATTAAACAACTAAAAAAAATGAAAAGTTTTAAATATTCTGCAATGAATAAGTAAGTAACTATATAATATGTATGTATACATTGAATCGAGAAAAAATGTTTAATATTATATACCATATAGGTACCTACAAAATATTAAAATAGAATATAATCGGTAAATGTTTTAAGAAATACTATTAAAATAGCAATGAGATGAAACGAAAAATATGAATTCTTTGTTCAAAACAACTTTGAAAAAAAATTAAACTTTGATCGCTTTTACAATTTTGAGTTTATATATTACATTTTTAACACTTTTTTTCTAACTAAAAACAAAACATGGATCAGAGAAAAACTAATAGTTTCCTAAAGCAGACGAAAATCCTAAATTCCAAAATAATAAAATCTACACACATAGTTTGTTTGAAACTGCCCAGATTTAGTTTAATTTTCGGGCGTGCTAATTTCTTATATATTGAAACTGCTCACCTTCCAAACCATTCAAATTGAACTAACGTAAATACTTATATATACATGATAATTTACTATTTAGGGTAAAGAAAAAAAAATTTGAATTTTCGTTTTTACCCCCTCATTATGTTCATTACTATATTAAAGTAATTTGGGTTAGATAGTTAAATCGTTATTTTTTTATTTAATTTAAAACCATAGTATTTAACATAAAAATGTATAGAACTAAAATGATAGATCATTATTTTATTAATAAAAAATGTTTTTGTATAATTTTTCATGAATTATTATTTCTCAAGACAAATTATAAAATGCAAAATATTTTATTATTTTAGTAAAATTAATTTTTATGATTATTTAAATATATTTAATGAACATATATATTGTTTAATATACAAAAAAATATCTTGCATAAAAATTATATATAAATTAATTACTTAAAAAAAAGGTATTAGGTAAAATTGTCATTGGATCATTAATTTTTTTTTTTTTTTTTTTTTTGTATAAAAGGATTTAAGTATTATTTTAATATATAATATGCTATATTACGATGGTCTGTGTTCGTTATTCAAGTTTATTTTAATAATTATAGCATTTAACAAAGAAATAATATGTGACCTACTGATCTAATATATTATATAACGTACAATACATTTTATATAAATTGCCTTTCCTACAGAATACATTACTAAATATAAAGACAGGTTTGGAATTAAAATTATAGGGAGTTAAAAACTCTTAAAAATCCTTTATGTTAACGAAATAATATATTTTATAAACTATAATAATAACGACATATTACATATACACAGTTGTGTTTTGTTCAATACTAATACGTTATAAATTGTTATATAATATAGGTATCGTCATAAATTATACCTAAATCATCTTGATGACACTATAGATCCCGATACCAATGTAATTAGCGTATACCAAGTTATGAATACATTTAAAAGATAAATTTTCGAGTTTAGACATCAATATTTGCATAATATATTTAATTATATATGTATAATCAACATAATATTTTCATCTTTAACAAATCACATTTAACATTTAGGGAATTTTAATAAGATATATTAGTCGGTTATTTCTTAAATGCTTGCCAACTATTTATTTACTGTTAAGTATTGAGTATGTAACATATTTCACAGGAACGTATAGATATATGTGAATAACAGAACTTCCCATGTATTCATTTTTTAATTTTTTTTATAGCAAGTTATTATAAATGTATTGATTTTCTTTTATTCCACAGTGTATATGATCCTTAAGGTAAATTAATTTAATTATGATCATGGAATCTATTTATTTATTTATTTATTTATTTATTTACAAAATGTATGCCGTGAGGCATTATAATATAAGGTTAAAATATGATACAAACAATAGTAGAAAATTAGATGCTTAATATACAACAAATACAAATATTATGAAAGGATATATAATATATACTATTGGAATGATCGGAGCATGCGGTAGATAGGATTTTTATGGAATTGTCCTTTTGTCCTTGATTACGAGTATTATAAGAAGGTACTCTGAAGGAGATATCAGAAAGTATGTCGGATGCATCTAGTAACCTATTGAGTAAAGCCATGATAAAATTATGGTCGGCATTGGAACGGCAAGAATGAAGTGATTGAATATTTAAATATATTTATAAAAAAATTATTATATTTAAAACTTCTGATTCAGAAATGATTATATATTATAATATTGTTTCATTCATTTTTATCAAATATCTGCCACATACATGGATATAATTTAGAATACTTTTTAAATAATTTTTTTTTTTTTTTAAGTATTTTATACGTTAAATAAAAAATTATATTTTAAAAAATATTATGTTCTAATTACATACTTAATATGGATTTTGTTAGTATGTTTCCGTCAGATTCCAGTGTAAATTATTGTGTCAGAATCTAAAATAATATAAACCCCTCATACATACATTTTTTACTATTTAAATTTGAATAAATAATAATATAATTACTAGATATTTAATATTTTAATTATTGACATTTTTACGTATTTTAACCAGCAATGCCTTGGGAAAAGTCCTATCGTTACCGAGACGCAGCCATCATTTATTATTAGAAAACAATTCGTAAATACATTAATAAAGAATGCATAATAATCATGAACTTTTTGAACATTTTCGCGAAATAAAATCGTTCGCGTGTCACCCCAGCCTTTCGCCTTCTCAGCCTGGTTCTGCAGAACCCGCCATCCTGAACTCTCTTTATTCAACTTCACGGCCAGGTTCTACAGAGCACACCAGCCTACTGCAATCTCCTTCTCCAAGTTCTCGGCCCGGTTCACGGAACCTGTCGGTCTCGATGACCGTCTCTAACCCGGCGCAGCTACCAGAATCTCCTTCCGTTCTCTCTCATCCATCTCCTTTTCCGTTATAATGTTGTCAATCATGTCAATGAAGAATAAATGCTGTTCATCAGCTTCTTTATGAGCCACGAAACCTGCTCACTTGATTCCGGGAGAAAGTTCACCTGACATTCGCACGGAATATCTTCAACGTCTTCTGGTTTTTTCCTCAACTTCCTGTGTAGCTGTCTCTTTTTTCCTCCCAATGCGTACAAAAGAACACATTGTGCTCCACTGTATCATTCGGAGCTACAGCTGCCCGTCAAATACTTCTTCCTGGTGAAGAGGTCCTGACGGAAATAACAGCCGTCAATGCCTGAGCTAGATGAAAGAATTCCGGGAACTAGTTCAGCCTTCCGCACCATCTCCTAATGTCTGGTAACAGCTTCTTCGTCCACATTCCTTTCTTTAATGCTGTCCATGGCTCTTGCCACTTGTTCATCGTCACCTTTCTCTCTTGCCTACTGATGGTGGTGATCGAGATTTTAATTAATTAATGGAACATAATTGGACTTCTTAAATATCTGACGGATATTCAACATTAAAATACTCCTTACAACTTATATAAGTTAATTTGCAAGAAATAAACCTTAAATAAAATAATAATTTTTCCATTCGGAAATACAAGGGATATTTTAAAAATCGACAAGAAACTCTTTGGGCAAGTGTATGTGATACTTTTTTTTATTTAAGAACTAATTATTTATTATTAAAACATAGACATTTCAATTCAATCGCCTCTTAAAGAAGTCATTTCTGTTTTTATTGAACTTAAAAACCGAATATGTGTCTGCAGTGTACCTATACCTAACCTACTTACCCTATAGTATAAAGCTATCGATTTTTATCTTAACCAAATTATCCAACAATAACTCAAGTCTTTCTTACTGTTAAGTAATTATAATGGACAAAAACAAAATGTAACCAAATTCAACCAAATCTAGCTAGGGATCAAACTATACTGATACTAGAAAAAAACCTGTAAAACAATTCTTAGAAAACAAACAAATAGTACATATGAAAATCGCTAAATACATCCGACATAATTTTACAAATAACTTCTGCTCAGCTATGAAGCTGATGTCCAAACGATCGAAATACTTCCAAACTACAGAATAAAAAATTTATCATCCAATAATATAATATCATCAATTCGCAGAGATATATATCTGACTTAGAAAAACTTTTAGAACACTATAGCACATACTACAAACAAACACAAAACATGAAAATAAAAATAAATAATACAATGATATGTACCCCCTGAATTCAACCCATATCAAGACACTGTCGTTAAATCAGCTAACTATATTTACGAAAAACTTTCACTTTTTTAGTTAATTAAATTCGAATTTAAAATAAACATTCGAAATTATTTGATCGTAATGAAGAATATATTGGTTTAATAAAGATGTGTGTGTATGTTCGAGTTTGTGAAACTTTACAGGCAGTAACAATGTACAACATTTTTGTATAACCCTGACAGTTCATTGGAAAATGAACATAGATGATAATTTAGGTATATCAATAGTGGAAACTTTCCAATAGTTTCTGCGAAAATCGCATATAAGTAACTGTGAAAAAAATCTGTCAAAAAAATGAAAAGAAAGCGTTCTTCGTTAAACCAAACTAAGCTTAAAATTACTTTTTGAATTTGATGATTTATTATTACTTTCAAATTAAAATAAATAATACGACACTACAAGCTTAAGAGGACGCCACACCGACAACTTTTCAATGGAAAACTTGCATCAGCATATTTCATTTTTATCAACTTACAAACATGTTAAAAATACAAAACAAAAACAAATTATAACTTACAATATTATCTAGCGACTGATGGAGCAGATTTTTGATAAGTATATGCAATTTTACACGTTTTATGAACTGTTAAAATATTGGTTTTTCAATTATTAACAGCTTATAAAATGTGTAAAATGCACATATCAAAAATCGGCTCCATTAGCCGCTAGATATTTTTATTCTTTATAATTTATTTTTCATACATCTTTCTACAATATTCTTAAGTTGATAAAAATGAAAAATAAGTAGATAAACATGTTTTTTAATAAATATCGTGATTACAGGATAATTAATAATAGTACTGACTTAAAAATCTGGTGTTCGTCGTCCTTTTTTAGGATAAGTGCCCAATTCATGATGTGATAAGACGATCTGTATTTTAAATAAGATAATCCGAAATTTCTGATGGTTCTTACTAGAAAATATCGGTAAAATATAATTAAGAGCGGTCCCGATTTTCAACTATTTATTGGTATTCCGATTGAGAATACTCAATACTATAAATGTTTTAAACATCGTTAAACTTCTTTCGCATCGTGGGAACGTAATCGTACCTAAAAATACTATTATTACTATTTTTTTTTTTTTTTTTTTTTCAACAGTTACATGTATATATTAAATACAAGTGAGGTATAATATAAATTTTCAACAAATAATATTTTCCAATTATTTTCGATAGTTTTCCTATAGTTTTTACTCCAGAACAATTACTGAAAAAATCAGATAATAACCTCTTTAATGTACAAACTAGAAGATTTTAGCTAAAATAAGTTGATTACAAATAATGTAATTGTATATACTGCACTTATAAATAATATACATACAAGTCCAGTCGATTATTTAAAATTTATAAATTTGTATTGATATATAATGTAAGTAAATAATATTGAATAAGAAATTGTGCTCAATCGTACAATTTTTTGCAGTGAATATAGGCAGTTAGTTCATTGTTGTACGCTGAGTGTGCTCAAATGTACATCAAAAAGGTAGGTAGGTACAACTGTGCTCAATTTTACTACGAAAATGTAACGCGGTATAAACATAGTTTGTATTAACACGGTTTAAAATGGTATAAACGCTATATATTTTACTGATTTATTGTTGTTTAAAAAACAAAAAAAAAATACGTCTGAGTGCGTAAGTATAATATTTAACAGCTATACCTATATACTTGTGTATAAACAAAATACATACTCGTAATATAAAAACTGTGTGAAGTATTTTTGAGTATAGCTTTAATAATACTCGTATACTATATTCCCATTATAGATTATATAATATATGCAATGCACTCCATATGTAGGATTACACAATATTATAAAAAAAAATAAAAATTCAATTATTAAAACCATAAATGTTCATAAAATATATAATATATAATATAGACCAGGGGCGGCCAAACGGTCGATCGCGGACAATTTCAAAGTCGATCATGTTATGTTGATTATTTTTAGGGACACGCGCACGAATTGTTATCGAATTGTCGATAAATTTTATCTGTTTAATTTTAATCTGGTTTCGTGTGTCAAATGTTTATCGGTCACGAATGTTCATTTCACTGTGTTCTGTTGGTGTCTGTTGTATTTAAAATTTATAATTATGAGTGCACATAAGAAACAAAAAACTTATCATTTTCATCAAGAATGG
>JAIPRL010000660.1:49701-101142 GCA_025469235.1 Pemphigus obesinymphae
TCTGTGTTGCTGTGAGTTTATTATTTGTCTGATTTGTTATTATTATTGTACCAGCAATACACGATCTTAGTTACCAAAATTTGGAATTTGAGTTACCATTTATTTATTTAAGTTACCTATCTTAATTTAAGTACCTATCCATACATATTATATATATATATATCATACAAAAACAGAATTTGTATACAGTCCACTATAACAGCCGATAAAGTCGGTCAATCGAGGTCGACCCTCGGCACAAACAGTAAGTAACTTTGCATTTTATCAATAGCAAAAAAAAGGAAAATCAATTAAGTTATAATTATATTATGCTCATTAACTTAACTCAACTGCAATTTAAATAATTTATTTTCCTAAAATGTTTTCTAAAATAATGACTATTTTTTTTTTTTTTTTGCTGTTGTTTATATGTACTTAATATTTATATACTAATGGTAATGATTTAGAATTATATAAAATAATTAAATATAAGTATACAATTTTACTGAACACTGTAAATTCTCTTTGGAACAAGTTCTTCATAGGTTTTAAATTCTGTATTTGATAAATAGTTAGCATTTAATTTTAATGAAAGCGAATTTACAGAATTCATTATTTAACGAGGTACTTACATAATAACCATTAAAAATAATCATATAAAATACTTATTTACATTTTGAGACAAAATACGCATGACGAACTAACCTACAACTAAAAAGAAAAATTATATTTCTTAAAAAATTAAAGAAAAAAATTTCAAATTAAGAAACATAAATAAGATCAATATAATAATTATTGTTTATTCATTCATAGCTTAAGTATTACGTGTATTTAATCGTATATTTGTACCTATATTTCTCTAGGCATACCTAATTCATATACAGTGTGTTTGTATAATGAATACCGAAAATATATATACTTACTCAGTGAGGTCAACCAATGATGATATATTTGAAATTTTTTTTATACTTTCAAAACATAGGTTTTTATTTTTATTCATAGAATATTGATTTAAATGTAAATCTACATCACAATATTTCTTACAAAATTCTCATACGAATCGACATGTCACATAATCTGTACACATTTCTATGCGATTTTAACGCTTAGGCGTCATCCAATGTCACCATTTGTACAACACATCAATTCGTATGAGAATTTTACAGGAAATATCATGGACTATTTATTTTTATATTTATAACAATATTCTAAGAATTAAAGCAATAAATCTAAGTTATTGAGACAGAAACGTATTTTACAAATGTCCTTATTTTGTTATGTCACTGAGTATGATTTACTATAATAATGACGAAAGGTATTTTATAATATTTTTACTTTTTAAATAATATAGACTACCTACGGTAAAGGTATCTACACTTATATTTTTTTATGTGAAATGGACAATAAGACCTAGTGTAATAATTTAGATGACATTTATACCACAGAAGTGGACAATAAGGCCGGTAGGGACAAGTAAACCGGCACCTAAGCAATGGCGGCTCGTGCCTAGGGACAAAAGAGCTGCATGTTACCTACCCAAAATATTGTAAAATAGACAATTATTTATACATTTAGTATGTAATTTATTTATGTATAGGAATCCGTTCCGTTTCTCATACTTTTGATATTAAAAAAATTCGTTCAGTTTCTCGTTCTTTTAATATTAAAAGGAATCCGTTCCATTCCTCGTTCCTAAAAATTGGTCGGTAGGAAGTACTTCATTTATTGATTAAGGTACTGGTGATATTGAATTTTAAAGTAACTATATTCTGTATATAATATAATGATAATAATAATAATATAATATAAATAATAAATATTAGTCAAAAAATTTTTAATATTTCATGGGTTTTGTCTAATAATTGTAAATTAGATAATTATTTACGAAGAACTGAAATTTAATTAAAATTTAAAATATAATATTTCGTCAGTGGTACGTCGTAACGGACAATTATTGAAAAAAAATTTAATGGAATTGTAAGCGATCAATCGTAAAATACGATTATCCCTAACAGCACAAGAAGTCATTGGGAATTTTTATCGGGACGTTTTTTCAACTTCAGGGACACTCCTCCTATAATCCAAATAACCTATTCCACGGAGCTCCCTTATGATTACATAGAAGAATCCTATTTAGAGACTGCCAGGAAACAATATAAATCAAATCAAATTATAAAAATTACGAAAATGTAAAAATAAGTCAGTTCGACGAATGTGGTTTTCGACTCCCGTCAGATGACATTGGATTGTCCCCATTTCGCCGGGAGATAATCGAGAGACACTCTATATAAAATTTAAAAATTATCACCACTTTTCGACATAAATTATGTAGCATTAACGGTCACAGACGGATTGTGTCCGAGTTTTATTTTTATTGCCGGATATCATTGACCGTATCATACACCCGTTTTTCGATTTACATTATTCAAATTAGTACACGCTATTATTACGAGGACGTGTTTTATTTGTGCCATCTGAGCATACGAACTTAAAATAACGTTAGATCAAAAAACGCACGTATGATATGAAGCATTTCATATGCAGAATTTCGGGTATGGCGAATCCAAAACCGGTTTCGATTTTTTTTCTGGTTTTGAGTTTTGGGTTCGAATCTGTTTAAGGTTTCGATACGGTTTCAGATTTACTACCAGTAATATTAATTTCGGTTCCAAGCCCTGTTATTTTCAGTTCTTAATTAAGAAATATTTAACGTTCTACGTCTAAAACGATATTTGATTAATTATCGTAGTAAGAAACTTAATATAGTCACCGGGCCTGGAATGTTATTTGTAATGTGGAAAAGGATTTTCATTATATTACGCGATATACCGTTCTATACGTCACATAAGGAAATGGTTCAAAATAAACTTTGTCACGATAAGAATTATATGGTCGTAATTAATGTAGGAATAAATTTTTAATATTTTTAAAAGTTTTAAATCATATTTTTTTATATTTTAATAATCCAAATTTAAAAATTAAACTTGTGATCTTAATTTTTACATCTGTCTAATAATTATCACCTTGCTGATCTCGTTGTCATTTCCGGTTTAAATGCCTCCACCGGCCTAATTGTCACCTTGATAGGGTACAACAATACCTCTTTTGGGACAATTAGACCAAAAGAAAAAAAAATAGCTAGATGTCAATTAGACCGGCGAGTCTATTTGTCCCTAGAGGCCTTAATGTCCACTTTTGTGGTCTAAATGTTACCTAAATTTTTACACCCGGTCTAATTGTCCCTCCGGCTTTTTGTCACCTTCTATTTTTTATATACTAAATGATATCATATGTTATATTATGTATCTACTTTTTACATAGGTATCTTATATGTATAAAATATAATATATATATATTGTAAAATAAATAATGTATAAAATATATTAAATATAAATCAACAATTGGTAATGCTCAGAATTTAATATATTATTTTGTATTTTTTTTTTTTAATTTTTAACACGATGCTTTCTAAGCTAAAAATATGTATCGTATACCTACAGAATATTTTAATAATGCATTTTTTGTAGATATTTTTTAGAATTATAGAAAAAAATATATAACTATATATAGTTTTAAATGCAAAATTTAAAAAAAATTATCCTGCAGTAGGTACTTATGTAATATATTATTATTTTATTTTTTTTTTATCATTTCATCAATAATAAATAAATACAATTAATTTTAGATCATAGATGTTTTTTCCGTTTAGGTGTTTTTTGTTTAATTATTTTAATTTTATTTACAAGTACAATTTTTGAATTTTTTCTTTTTAGTAATTTTATTATTTTTTAATAAAGTTATAAAATATAATAAATAAAATATTATTTTATACCATGAGTCCATGACTATTATAAAATATAAGACTATTAATATTTTACCTAATAAATTTAAATATTTGTCGACTTATTATTTAACTATAATTTGTACACGAATCAGGGGTGGATCTGAAGCTTATTTAAAAGGGACAAAAAAGGATAATTGAGAAATAATGTGCTAATCCGCCTATTCAAAATCCATTTTATACTCCTCAACTAATGATAAACAAAACTCCAAGAAGGGGGCAATCGTCACGACATTTTGCTTACTTAATTATATACAATCACTGTGGATAATTTTATAATATTATTTGTGTAACTATCCGTGACGGTGACGTATTTAAGGGAGGCTAGGGGGCAATCACCACGGCGTTGCATTTTTAAGGATGTCCCTGAAAAATATTAGGTAATGATTTTTTTTTTTTGCTCGTCAAATTTTTTCCGATTAAGTCTTATTCAATCTAATAAATAAAATAAATCGAAGGGCAAAATAAAAGTAATCAATACATTTTTCTGGAATGAAAAAATTCTAAATACGTATATAGTAATGGTAAATATTATTTAGATTCTGAGTGAGTTGAACGAGGAAGCTATTGGGTTTTTTTTTAAGCTTTATGCTTAACTATTTATTATATTTCCGCAATATACTGTGTAAGAACCCTCGACGTACATAATAATAACATATTTTTGTGAAATGAAGTTTCTGAATGGCAAGTGACAACACACAACATTTTCTATAAAAGCATCACTGTTATATAATAAGAGGTCTACCGTTCGTACGAAATACTTCATTAATTATAGATATTTCGATTAAAAAGGAAAAATTTAAAACGACGGTAAAAAAATAGCTTCACTATTATAATATTATAATATATTGTCATTACTGTACACACTACTTTTACCCTGACAGAACGGCGTTTTGAACGGCCAGAGAATAGCGTATACGAAATAATGTCGACTCTGAATAATTTTCAATTCCCATTTATTTTCTAGTGTTCTTATAACCACACAAATACCCCGATCCTTCTTTTAAGTGTTTTGTAAAAAACGAAATTTATATAATATTCATGGTTTTTTTTTTTTATAATAGGAGGAGACTTTAATAAGAGGAAAGGGTTAACAACAACATCCATTGTCATGACGATGTACTAATTAGTATACATAATAATGATGCACTAACATTATTCTTCGTCTACTCGAACATAATATTTACAATACATAATGTACATATCAACGCAATTGCAATTTCTTTGTGTATAAAATTTGTTTCATCCATGACTTTGTAGTAAATGAGATGGTTGGATTTTCACTTTGTAGTTTGTACTACCAAATTAACATTTCATTTATCTATAATAAATAAAAAACTCAATTTAAATTTATTTCAAATATCATTATGTTTAAATAATACCTATATTCATTATTTCTCATAATACTATACCGGAATATTTTGTATATTATTTTTATAACATATTAATTTTATTTAGATACAAAATTGAATTGAGATACATTTGTGGCAAAAATTATTTTATGAATGAAAGTAAAATTATAGTTTTAAAAAATATCTGACAGCTGGGCCCTAATTTTTATTTATTTTTTACTGCACACATTTTTATGAACAATTATGTATATCATACAGTTATTTAATTAAATAATAGATTTGTAAATTTTTTTATAAAACAATATGATGAGAATAAACGATGCTTGAAAACATGTTTTTATCGTTTACAAATTTAAATAACTAATTTAATTTTTCATTTGTGGTATACGTACGTATATATTATAATATATGTATATATTAAATTTAATAAAAGGTGTATCTACTGTAATGTATTTCTGTTTTTATACACAAATTTAAATAAATTATGTATTATTATTTTTACTTTTTTAGTGCATTTACCCACTGAAGTTTTTCTACTTAAGGAAATTGTTTTTTTTTTTTTTTTTTTTATAAATGCATTTTTTTAAGATAATTTTCCTAGATATGTAATACCATTAATATCCGTGACCTAATTATAATATTACTTTTGGCTATAATTATATTAGTGCACATTTGTGATTTCGTACTGCTCATAATATTAATAGGGACATAAATTATTAATAATAAAATATTCAGTACTCCTACCTAGGTTATATTATACGTATAGTACCATTCAAAAAATTATAATATATTTTAATACATATTATTTATTACTGTCGTGTAGCCATAGGGGGCATTCCGAATTATAATACCGCTCCCAAAATGTCTTCAACTTTATTAAATCACGCCTGAAAAAAGAGTCAATGAGCAAAAAATAAATAAAAATGTCATTTTAGCCACTGAATTATTACAATATATAAAACATTCTCGAGAATATTTTAATTAGACGTGGAAAATTACATGAACACTTTATATACTATGCAGAGCTATTCAAATGCGGTAAAACATATTTTGAAATTAATAGTATCACTACCTGTTACAACCCACCAGAAATATATAGTATTTAACACGGCGCACAAAATATGATGATTGTTTTTTCATTTCAATTCTACTAAAACGCGTATCGTTTAAATATATTTCCTGCGCTGTTTCCTGCAAACGTATATATGAAAACGTTTATTTGCAGACAACCTGCAATCATGTAATCTTAAACATCGGATAATATTGATATTCAAAAAACTGAACACTGATGACTACTTATATTTCGCCAAGTATAATTAAAATCAACAATATATCTTACTCCAATTACATTTCTCGATTTTACTGATAAAAATAAAATAAAACATATCAATTTAAATGTAAAATAATTGTTTAAAAAAAAAAAAAATTTAATTTTTCGAGAACTCTGCGCCTAAAATATTGTGAATAAATGTTACCTGTAATACGTATTCATAAATCAACGGATAAGGATGTGACATTTGCGGAACCACGCTATATGGGTATCCACCTAGAAAGAGAACTTGACAATAAGCTAAAATGACATATTTATAGGGCGTTTGTGAATTTAACTTATCGCTTCGCTTAATAATTACTGTCGTAGTTAAATAAAATTATTTCATATACCTATTTTATACAACACGAATAGTATATATTTTATTTTATGCGTATTAAGTATTTACATAAAGCTATAAAAATGAAACAAAAGAGAGAAATGCAAATGGTTTTTTTATATTTTGTCTTTGTCTGATATACATTATTTTATAAAACCATTTGGAAAAGTGCATATTTACTCGTAACTCGTATATGGAGTGACGTACATGTTTATTTTATTTTTGGTGTAAGTTTGGTCCATATTTAATAAGGTAATTTATATTCATGTTATTAACAATATACGTTATACATCAAAATCAACAACAATAATATAATATATATATTTCCTAAATCTTATCTAATATCTAAAACTAGAGTAAATGGATCGTGATGAAAATCTATTATTTTTATATTTTTAAATCTTAATATTAGAGTTTTCAGTGGTGGATATAAAGCTAAATGTCAGAGAATCAAATGTCTGCACAATTTTATTAGATCCCTAAATATATTATATTAATTACATAGGTAATAAGCTAGGTCAATTAATGCCACAGACAATAAAAATTGTTTTAAGGGAAAATGTTCCACAGCACCCTTGTATATACTACTGTAAGATACTTGGCACATATTAAATCAATATTTAGTAATGTATTTTTTTATTACATCATTGTTAGTAAATTAAATACTATAGATAAAATGTGAACATAATATATCAGTGAAAAAAGAGTAATTTTTAAAGTGAATAAATTATAGGCTCTTTTACTGGTCTAAACTTTACACGTACACTTAACGACATACATTAATATAGACAAAATACATTTTTGTTGGAAACTTTTTTTAATAAACATAATATTTACCCAGTTTTTTTTTTTAAGGAACGAGTTGGTACTAATAAAGTCGAATTGATTTTTAATTATTATTTCTCTGTATATACATTTAATCCTAAAATATTATTTGTTTTTTAATATTTAAATTTATTAATATACTCAATGAGAGTTGGTATTTTTAGAATAAATAACTAGATTAACTAACATAATTATAGTATTGAAAACTTCAATACTAGTTTATAAATTTATTGAGGACGCTCTTAATACATACGTTTTAACGGCATTAAAACACGATCTCGCTTTATAAGTACAAATTTTTTTCTATTCCTCGTAGATTCAAAATTTAAACAGAATATGATAGATGAGAATATTTACTATAGATGAACATAATAGAGTTTTTAGTTAAAATATTTATTTTTTTCATATGGAAATTTGACATTTTTCAATCACAAGTTTTCAAACTATGAACAGAAAGCCACAAGTAGTTTTGAACAAATGTCGTGATTACATAACAGTAAAAATTGGTACAGATATGAAACTTTTTTTTTACTTTAAAAATATTTTCGACATATTTTAGTTTTTACATTTTAATTATTGAAAACGTCTTAAAAATGTCCTATACAGAAGCCCTTAAAAGTAGTCATAATAAAACTAAGAAAACAAATGTTTACACAGTATTGTAGACAAAACTATCTATGTTATACATTCGTCCATTTATTTTAAATATGAAATTTTGAAAAGTCCATTTTTCGACGAGAAATTTTATTTGTGTTATCGAAAAATATGAAGGTAGAACACGGATAATTTTGTCTTCTAAACTGTGTAAAAATTTGGTTTCTCCATTACGACTACGGGCCCAAGAAAACATTTGTTTTGTAAAATGGTTTTGCTAAAAAATATTGTGATTACGCGACAATTAAATGGGACACTGGCATGCAACTATTTTTGAATTACTATGCATTTGAACGTTTGGTAAAATTATTAAAATTGTATTTTTCTTAAAATGTCTTGAAAAATCGCCTATGCGGAACCCCCTGTAAAGTCGTGTGTCTGTACGCGAAGTATTTGTTTGTCTCGTTCGAATACGTTTTTATCGTATTTTTACGCAGCTCCCATGTGCAATGCGCGCGTTATTTGTGCGAACCCGTGAGTTGACGAGTGAAAAAAATTTAACGAGTTTTCTCTGGCACCACTATATTGTTATAACGTATTTGTGGATTTTTCTTGTGCTTTTAATGTGGATCGTACGCTTGTACCTGTACCCATCACGCGTCCCATACGTACGAAAAGTCTTGGAATTTCCGGTCGAGCGCGCGTACAATGGATATAATTTGATCGTC
Source organism: Pemphigus obesinymphae (assembly GCA_025469235.1). Taxonomy (NCBI): domain Eukaryota; kingdom Metazoa; phylum Arthropoda; class Insecta; order Hemiptera; family Aphididae; genus Pemphigus; species Pemphigus obesinymphae. The sequence continues at coordinate 58,670 of JAIPRL010000660.1, forward strand.
TGTGTATCGTTGTCGTAACCTAACAAAATATAACGATGATGATATAACACGGGCGTCGTTTCCGTCCACAAAAGGATATCGCGTATACAAAATAACGAAAGTGGCGTGCACAGGGATCGGACTACATATATATATATACCATGCGATATTTACCGAGCGTTACACTGTGCGTTAAACGATGACATTCATTGGCCAATGCATTACGCAATATATTATACAGAGGTAAATATGTACGGGGCATGTATGCAATCGATATTTTCAAATTTGACCCCGTCCCATATTATCCGAAACCCCTTTATTTAATTACTCCCGATGAATATTTAACAAATTCATCATAGACCCCGGCGTAAAACCGTCGGCGGTGTTCGAGACGACGCTCATTGAAAATGCACGCGCCTCTGGCCATTAAACCGGAAATTGCCGGCAAAATACAAAATGTGCAAATAGGGCGCGGGCATGGCTGCTAACGCGCCGGCCGACCCCCGGGGGGCCGAGAGAAATCTCGAAAACGCCGCGCCGATTAAAGCCAAACGCGAGCCGAATACCGCGTCGCGCCGTCGCCGTATCGTTACCGTTTCCCCTGGCCCGTCTCGCCTTCTTTTCCGCCACTCGACGTCCAGCCCACGAATTTAACCGAAATCACATTGTACGTGTTTCAAACGACGTCTCGCGTACATCTACTTTAAAACGTCTGAAAATCACTACACCGAAACAAACGAATATATAATAATATCTCTACAAAACGTATTTCGGTAAATTCGCGTGTTTTTTATAACACATGAAATTATTATTTATTTATCGCCGTTTCAGTGATCGACGTGCCCGCGAATATTCATTTATTGTATTCACATGATAGCACACATCGCACCGCTGTATTATTGTTGGTTGCTACTGATAGCCGGTCGTTCGCGGCCCATACATTGCGTTTTGATAGATTACATATTATAGAGGGGTCTCGGCTACTGTCCCGCACACTTGAAAAACGTATGCACGATGCGCCGTTTACGCGTGCGCAGTTTTATGTTATTCCCTCTCCGGCATACACCCATACACCCGTGCAAATTATACAGCATCGCGCACAGAACTAATTTGAACCACCCCAACTATGTATATCTAACTATATTCTGTGCTCGTATGTCGTTACGTGTGCAGTTATTATCTACCCGTTTTCAGATGTTATCAGGATATCATTTATCTAGGTTATATAAGCATAAGGTAAATTTAATTAGGTATGTTTTACATGAATTTGGATATGCGTTCTTAATGAAATGAATGACATCACGTTTGTTATTACAATACCTACCAATTATATCGAAATTTTAGAAAAAATAACATAATACAATATTGTTAATACATTTATTATTAATCCGTAGTATTTTTTGGTTGTGCACCACCAGATATTTCACCCACAAGCCGCTACTGTGTATACATGAAGACCGGAAGCGTCGTGAGTTATGATGTTACCGAAAGTAACCGTGTTTAGTATAAAAATCGTTAAAAATTAACCAGTTACTGAAAATCGCCAAATTGTAACTATAGTTTTTCCCCCTCCCGAGTTTTTAATTCGTTCACTTGATTTTTTTCTTACCACATTTTTAACTTTAAAGTTAAGTCACTTAATATAATACATACAACGTATTAAACGTACTTTTTTGAACATCGACAATTCAAATCCTAAAATGTAAAAAAAAATTCGACATTGCAGTCTATAATACAGTAGTGTATGCGTAGAATTATGAAACTAAACACCATAAACGAAAATCAGCATAAGGTCTATTGTAATAATAAGAAATGTAGTGATATATACTAAACAGCTGATTTCAAGGCCATTGAAATCAAAACCTACAGAACAAAGAAAAATATCCGACCATCGATTCTATAACATTCTATAATATATCAATAAATTCTCGTTAAAATTAAATAATAAACGTCGACATTTATTGGTTATTAAGACATGTAACTTTAACCCTTTCAGTCCCGAATTTTTTTTACCATATGTTTATTTATATTGTGGTATAAATAATATGTATTAACTATTAGTAATTTAGTGAACTTTGGACTTGTCATGTATCAAATAGAGCTATTGCGTTGTTCTAGACTACTGGTGGGGAAGAAAGTTAGGTAAATAATTTGGTATTTGATAGTTGTTTTTATAAATAATAATATAGTATAAAATTCATAAAATAACCAATTTATGTTTTATGTAACCAAAACGATAGGTACGACTGTCAACAGGAACAAACAACAAATAATAATATGGTAGACATATACATTTATGCGTACAGAATGCAATGATTATACAAAGTAAAGATACCACAAACGCCCAGTGCTCTTCCTGGATGCCATAATATAATCGAGTTTTGTGTAAAGCTCATCATGAGTTAAATTGGAAAAATAACGGTTTGCCACCCACTATACATAAGCATATTTTTAGGGAAAATCAGATTTTTTCTATCACAATTATTTGAATTATCAAATATATATATTCAACTAATAATACGATTTTTTTTTTTTTTTTTTTTTGTTATTTAAATTCAAATAAATCTTTAAGTTAAATTAGACATGTATAACCAAATTGTTAATCAAATCTATTTATTATTAACTATTAAAATTGATATATCTTGTTGATAATTATATATGAATTGTTTTATGCATCGTATGAACCGAATGTAACTTTACAAATTACTAAGTAATTAAAATATTAATTATTTTATGGTTTTGTCTGGATAGGTATACTGGTGTAGTTTTCGTTGAATTCCTACAATAAAAGAAAAAATATATACTCTGAGATTATTGATTTTTAAATATTTGATTGTAACCTCATTAATTTTATATATATTTTTTTTTTTTGTTAACAACCAACTAAATTAAATTATTTATAAATATAAAAAATAAAATAAAAACAATAGCTCATCGTGCAAGAACTCCATCTCCGACACAACTACATAGCCCTGGAACCATTCCAACTTTTAACTTGTTATCTTATTGAAAATTTTCTTTTCATTGTTCAAATTGCAAATAAAATCAATTATTAAAGTACCCGCGACAATGAAAAAAAAGTTAAGAATTTTTTAAACATTTTTAAAAATGTTTCCAGTTGATTTAATCTGGTTGACATTTCCTTAATATTTTTGAACATTTTATATAGATACGCATTTAGAGTATTAATATTTTTCGAAAAATTATTATTAATGTAGAAATATTACGTAGAAAATAATGTTGAAATAATAATAAAAGTATTAGGCATTATAACATTAACATAAATTAAATATAATATTTTTAGGGTTGGTTAATTTAACAATATATTAATAATGTTTACAATTATGTAGTGAAAGTAATATTTTTAAGTGTCCTATCAGTAATAATATTACATATTATCTGTGAAATAGGTATCTGTCATATTGAAATATTCGGACCACACCTAACTATGATTGACAAAACTTGGATTATTTCAGAATTTTGCCGAATTAAGCAATATTCAATATCAATGAAATACTTCTAATTGAATATTATCAAAAACCTAATTACTACTGAAAAATAACTAAAATGAAATTTTAAACTCCGTTGTCCATTGATCTTATCAGTTAAATTATAAATTATAATAACTTTATAATTGTAAAAATAAATTTCATTATTTTCTCTAATGTATATTAATATGACACGTCACTCGTCAGAAATTGAGCTGAGAATTTAATATGAACTTAAAGATGTACTAAATATGTTACAGGTATAAAGGTAAAAGTAAATAAATATACAAAAACAAGCCCTAAAAATGTGATATTTTATTTATAATTTTATGAAATTAATTGTTAGCTTCCTCAACAATAAATTTAATAAATCAAAATAACAAACAACATTCGAGCCCAGAAGCTTGAATATAACCTGAAGCAGTAATAACGTAAAAAGAATAACAAATGAAAAATTATAACTGTGGTCTTGGTATTCAATATTTTCACTATATATTTATAATAATTAACAGTGTTTATTTTATATTACCTATAAATAAATCTGGTCATATAATATAAATTATAGGAAACAAATATTGGTATGTAATAATACAACCGACTTTGAATAATAATATTAATTAAGGAAAATATAGAAAGTATGAATTAAATATTTTTAATTTACTATTTGATGATACCTATATACAGTATATTCAAAAAGTATTGAACATGTATTTAAACCTATGTATTTTATACCCAATAATAATAACAATAATGTACCATACTTTTTTGAACACTGACGTGTATATTCTAAAATTCAAAAATTTTTGATTTTTCACAATTTTGAAAATTTCCAATATTTGAATTCTAATTATGTATATATTAAATAAAAATATATATTTTGGCTATAGTCGATAAATATACCTAATGGTTTTCAACACTAAAATTCATTAAATAAACCAAATCTCATTACAAAATATAATTCTGGTTCGTATTTTCAAAACTAGAAAATTATGTAAATTTTCAACCATAATATATATTATTATACGGCAAATTTGTAATACTCTTTCGTAATGTTTTATGTCTTATAATGCCCGTTGTAAGTTTAATGTAATAATGCAAATCTCGTGCAGCTAATGACCCTTGTATCCCTGAGCTTAAGCTCATTGAATGAATGTTTAAAAATAGTAAAAACCAAAAGAAAACCATTAAATGGATACGATTTTTATTGCGTTTTATAGCGTTTGTAAAGTTATTGTATTTCTTTGTATACTTTATATATTTATATAGGTATGTAAAACGAAAAAAAATCGTATTAAATATACGCATGTTTAAATTCAATTTTTGTTTTTCTAACAGCCACTAACTTCTTAACATATTTTTTAAATAATAATATGAAAAATGCAAACTTAAAAAGTATTTAAATACCATTTGTATTTTATGTGCGCATTTAGAATATAATATATTAAATATTTACTTTAGAAAAATAGTAATTAATACATATATTTAACACCTACTTTAATTAGATGGGTGCTGTGTAGATATTTGTACGATTACTTAGTATCAATTTAAATACTTTTTAGGTTTAAAATGTATTTTTTCATTAAAACACACAATAACATTATCAAGTTTAAGTGATGATATTGATACATCAATCATGTAGCGAATTGTATTCTAATAAAACAGTATAATAAATTATAATATACAAAAGTGGGAAGAAAAATGAAAATATATTATTGAACTCAAAAACAATGATCAGTTAAAAATGAATGGTGAACAAAAAATAATTTTTACACGTTATGTGTACAGAATGCATCTAGTTTTTAGAGATTCTATTATATTTGTTTAAAAAAGACATGTTTACCTACACATTTTTCGTTTTAATCAACTTTGATAATATCGTAAAAAAATGAAACAAAAAATAAATTATAGAGAATAAAACTATCTAGCTCTCTCGTAGCCGAGTTTTACGCATTTTATGAGTTGTTAACAATTTATTTTTTTTTTTAAATAACTATAAATCTTGAAAAAAATGAATATATAATATAGCACTAGATAATCTTATTATTTTTTTATTTTGCATTTCTAACATGTTTGTAAGTTAGTAAAAATGAAAAATGTTAATGGAAGTTTTTCATTGAATTTGTGTAGGTACCTATATTACGTCCTCTTAAAATAGACTTAGACTTTAGAACTTAACTCAGTTGTATATATATATAGGATCTATAAATACCTAACTCATTGTTAACTTAATTTTAAGTTATTTTAACTCGCAAAAATTATTCACCCTAATTCATAACTATTAACTATGGATTATAATAATTATGAAAATTAACTGTAAACAATTTTATTAACACAATGAAAATTTAAACTATATGGTTAATTCAGTTAGCTAATGACAAAAGAAAATTAACCAATAGAATTCAAATATTATGATTTAACTTTGCTTTATAATTTTTTAATAAAAACAATACTTTTAGTAGGTATAAAAAATTAAAAGTGAGAAAAATTTGACAATCATTAAAATTGTAAATCATTGACTTGTCAACATTGATAAATATATATACTTGTATATATTATATTTTATCGATGTTTAAAAATTCATTACTAATATTGATAAGTATTGAATTTTTTATTTTTTTTTTCAAAAGTTCAAGAATTGCGACACAACTGTAACTTAGCAATTACTTTATCTATACATGTAATGTGTTAACTGCTAAATTATATACGGTATATATGCGCACATGCGTAGAATACTCAATGATATATACCTATTTGCATTAATAATTTATTGTTAACGGTGAATGGAAACCAAACAATATTAATTCGACTGCAGAGTCATGTACTCGTCTTTGATTATATATATCTACGGATGTGTATCAATATTATGTAGAATGTACTAACATGATAAACTAATATACATTATATGTATATTCCGTATAAAATTATATTATATATTTTATATATTTTTATACTACACACGAATCAACGAGATGAATAGCTAGCGATGGAGAATGATCCGATTGAAATAAAATGTTCCAACATAATAAACGATAAAAAAAAATAATAATATAAGTATCCAGTATCGTGTTTATCACGCTTTTCTGCAGCGGTTTACTTGTTGTTATACATCATAATAAAAAAAAAAAAAAAAAACCAAAAAAATAAAATCATTTTATACAAATAATAAATATATTTATGATCAAATGTGTGTACCACGCCTAACTGTCTTTATATTATATTACTTTCATGTTTTTTTATTTTTTTAGCTCTATCCAGATGTTCAACATATTTGTTAATGATTTCATTAATTATTTATAATAATTATATTAATTATAAATTTCGAATTTGACCATAATTGATATTTTCTATCCAAGGTATTGGATTTAATATATAGTATATTATTGCCATTATTTCCAAATAGCTTTTTAATGTTCGGCTTCGAAACTCAAAAATTGAAGATTTTATTGAAATTTAAAATGCGTTCAAAACAAAACAAAATAAAAATAAAATAAATTCTATACATAATTGATTTTTATCATTTTTTTGTTTTATTTTTACATATTTTTTGTGATCATATACATTTAAACATTATATTGACACTTCTAAAGAGCAATACATAGCGACAGCGTTTAGTATTCAATAAATAAATCAACTTAGCCAATACATAGATTTCTAATTTCTCAACGCATATAGGTACATTTAGTGGTAAGTGTTGGTTGGTAATTATAAATTGGTACAGTTTTTTTTATTTATACACTTTATAAACTATAAATATAATTTAATAATAAATATTTAACGCAATTATTTAAACAATCGTAGTATAATTGCTAATATACACATTTCATATATATAAACTCCTAAAATGTTTTACACAATATTGTATATATATAGATAGATAGATAGATAAATAGATATATAAAATAGATATAAATAATATGCAGTAATAATAAAATATAACACATAATTTGTTTAAACTTAAAGTTTTAACTTCTATTTACATAAAATTTATTAAAAATGCTTACGATTTTCTCGAAGGTTTGATAGGTTATGGATTTTCTAAAATATTTTTGTTAACTCAACATCTGTGTCCACTTTCCAATAACCCGATAAATGAAACTTTTGAAACACTTGTAGAGCTTTCTTAGTATACACTGTACTGTATCAAAAATAATTTTACAAGAAAAATGTCATTACTAAAACCGATAATTTTATCGTCTAGTGGCCATAGTAACAAAAGTGTAAACGCAAGCTGTACATTTTTAATAGAAAATATTTTTGAAAATACATGTAAGAGGTTTTTTTATCGCACAATCGATATAAAAACAATAACAATAATAGTCAAAGTAAATAGTAATACTTGAAAACTATTATTATTTGATATTTTATTATTTATTATTTTATATATATAATATATATATATATAGATTATATTTAAACTGTACAATTATATATGAAATAAAATACGTTAACATCCTTGATAATATACGGATTGTACGTTATTATAATATTATCGAATAATGTTACTATCGTGTGGAATTTCGAAAGCAAATTTAATTTTGTAAAAGTATTAGTTTTCTTTGAGCGTTCTGCACGGATTTCGAAATTCCATAAACGAATTGTATATTACAGGTATCTATAGTATTATTTATTCCCGTCGATTTTGGCAATTAATCATGAATTACCTGCGTTTTGTCAAATTTCGCTTTTATCTTCTATTCGGGTAATAGATATACATAATATATTATATTATGTGTTCGCTATACGAATAAACGCACATGGTGACGAGTGTTTGTGACGTCTGGCGATCAGTTAAAATGTATTATTTATACAATTTTGTATACTTTTTTAACTTTTCACTTTTTGTCCTATAACATTTATGTTTCGCATCCTGTTTATTCACCCATAAACAATGTCCACGTATATTATAATATACGACGGACAATATAAATGGCCTAGAGGCGGATAAGCCCGATATATATACACGGCTATTATTTTACTCTATTGTTTATTGGACCGCTGAGCAATTAATAACATCACAGGTATATGGAAATTTTGATGTTGATTGGAAATGACAATTAACATAGTCGGAACAATCAACGGACATCTCTCGACCACCGTGTGCGATGATTTAGTTTTGCAGACATTATATTATAAAAACGTCTACAACAAAATATAATATTATACTCAACGGCAATTGGGAATTTTATCCACCATTTTTTTTTTTCAGTTTAGGCAGTGCTGATTTAAGGGGAATCGATGCAAATAGAAACACTGTGCCCGGGTAGTACGATTTTTGGGATAGTGTTTTCGTTGTTTTAAATATTGTTATTTCAAAATTGTATTTATTTATTTATTTTTTTTTTTTTTCATTTATTCTAATATCAAATGTTTTAGTTCTGGTTCAATATTCATCATAATTATTATGTATCTAGGTAAAATATCCTTCTAACATTGTATACGTGAATATAATTATATACTATTTAATATCTATATCATATTGAATATTGATATATAAAAAATTATGGAAGTACTGGGTATAGATATTATAATATTCATGATATCAAAATATTGTTCATGTTTTTTTTTTAAAGATCGAATAAATTCAGAATTGTTATCTATCTACTGTTTATCGTAACATAATAAAATATAACCTAGATAGTGGGTATTTGTGTATATAATATCGATTAATATCTGTAGTGTCATAATTAATATGAACATTTTTCAATACAATAATAAACATTTTTAATGGTTTAAAAAGTTAATCTTTTTTCAACATTTTACTAGACTAATTAATCATATTTATCATTAAGCATTAACTAACTATTATTTTTAGATACTGAGTATACTGAGAAAACTATAATGATTTTAAAATAATATTTTATTTATTCCTGTGAACAACTTTTCTATTTGAGCACAAGACTTAATAAAATCGATACATATAATCACATTTTCCAATAGTAAATTTCATCTAGAAATCATTATCCGATTTTTTAAATTCATTTTTATACTAATTTAATACGTGTCGAATGGATATTTTTAAGTACTGATTACTACTTGAGAAAAAATTATCAGTGAAATGATTTAAAAAGTAAAATGTAAATTAATTTATTACATTCGTTAAATAATTTTAAAGATTCCAATCCTAATTTTTATACTGAAAAATGAAAAAAAAATAAACTATTTATTAAATAAGTTAAGTTAAAATTGGCCCATTTCGACTTTTGGCTGAAATAGTATTTTCAGCCATTAAATGTTAAATGATTGTAGAATTTTGGGTTAATTTGACTTTTCGCTTATTTGAGGTAATTTTTTCCGGTAACTTACATAATGCACTTGGGAATTTTTTTCTTTGGGAATTCCAATTGTATACGTTTACCTCGTGTGCGTACGGGTATGAATATTAATTAGTCTAAAACTATAATGTATTCAATTTACGAATATCGTCTAGAACTGGAAAGCATTTCAGTTTAAATATTATACTGGTCCCGTGCCCGAGGAGATGAACCGCGGCGTGTGTGCATAAGCAAACGGGATATGAATAGACTGCCGGCTAGGGGAGTCTACGTGGTCGCAATACTCTATTAGTCAGATTTATGCGATCCGAATGGAAAATATATTAAAGTTTGCTCTTCAGCTATATATAGACCCCCGTTTCTTGGGTTCCTATAATATATACCAGACCTTATCATCGAGCATCGGCACTCGTCTAGGATCAATATAAATATGACAATATTAAGTAAATTCCTTTATCAGCAAAACACGCGTCTGTATACACAGACAATTCGTCGATAACTACTGTATTGTACGGAATACGTTTTCGTATTCGGAATACTTATCTTAGAAAAGTATTCCAGTATTTCTCGCCCCTCTCGTTTTTATTTCTTGTTTATCGAACACTTCTATTATTCAAAATATATTATATTCTCCGCGTCAGTGACGTGAATTCGGTAGAGAAGAGGTCAAGGCAATAAACTTGTTGACTTTTTTTTCTTTTTTTTTTTTACTTCTTCCCTATTATATAGATGGGTAGTTTTATGATTTACTATCATTAAAATTTAAATGTTTACTTTTTAACTAAAATAATTTATTAACATCATCGTTAACAGAGTAATTATATTATTATTTTATTATAAAAGTCGACCGTTTTAAACCGATTTCGAAAATATGATAATAATTATAAATATAACTACCGGGGGTTTTTTTTTTTTTTTTTTCATTGAATCTATAAAATTAAGTTTCGAGTAATCCCCTCAAAATATAGTTCTGTGTACACACACAAGTCCATTTTCGAAACCAATATCTCCCTACTTTTAAAATCTTAAATACGAGACTACTCTATGTGCCGTTTCTTAACATCACAAGACACCTCCCGAGATAGTTCCGGTAGACCGTCCTAACAGAAATTATCAACTGAAATAAGAACTACCTTTTTGGTTCCATTTAATTCTTATCCGTTCCAGGACGCATAGGGGCAGTTCCTATTTTAGTCCTATTTGATCCAATCTAATCCATTTGGGATCTTACACGTACACACATAGACCATGCATTACTGGTTGTATATTATTTACATTCATGGAATGTGCTTTTTTTGTTGTACATTTTACAACAAATCTGAGTTTTAGCGAATAGATTTTAACCTCTGACCATCAATTTTTACTTTTCAATTTTTGAACTCATATTTAACCGTTTGTAAAATGTTCATAATATTTTTTTTTTTATAAATATAGTTTGAAGACCCCAGTTTTGAGCATTTTGATATTTTCGTATAAAAGTATAGAGACTTTTAAATGAGACTGCACATTTAGTTACAGTCAGAATAAACTTTAACTGGTGGCAAAGTGTGTTGTAAACTTTGGTATATAATATACTAAAAGTCACTTTTTGGGATAGTCCAAAAATTAATTTTGGATTGCTCACAACTCAAGGGCAAGTGATCCTAGATTCTCGTAATTTTGACTACCCCATTTTTGCTCAAAGACCTTATCCATGGGCACCTCATTTGCTATCGGGGGAGAGAAATGTTTCTTTGTGAAGAGTTAACTTTCAATAGATTATTATTATTAAAATTTATTTAAGTTTCCATTACCCTATATCCTCTTCCGCAGCCTAAAGGACGAATGTAAATAAATTCAATCAATTTATTATTTTTAACTCGCAATAGACAGCAATAAGACGTGCTCGAAAAGTACATCCCGAAAGCTCCCTATTAAAAGCTGAATAATAACAAATGGAATCTCTGGAAGTTATAAATAGAGACCATTTGTCAGGACCGAAACGGGCACTTAACGGGCGGCGCCCGCACCGGTCTGTGCTGTTGGTGTTACTACTTATTTATTTTATCATTTGAAACGTACAAATTTATACCTAAACATATCATTATATGTTCCATTGGTGGATAATAATTTATTGTTTAAACTATTCTGTAAAAATTATAGCTGAGAATTGGTAAATAGCGATATATTATTATAACTTCATATACCAACATAGTTTCCATTTTATTTTTTACGATATTGAAGTTTTTTTAAATAACAAATTTTGAAAATGCATTATTATGTATTACACGATGGAAATTACTTGTAAAAAAAGTCAATGTTATAACATAAGTAGTTTCAAAAGAATATTAAATTTGATTACATTAAATTATAATAAGATTCTTTTGCGCTCCATAATAATTGTAACATCAAACGTTCACTACCTAATGATAATGAACTATGTTGTCGTTCATTTTTTATTTATTTTTTTTTTAATTGAATTGAAATATCTTTTTTTTGTAATACTTTCAACTCTGATGATTATTTAAATTAACATTTTTGTATATTTTAAAGTTGTGGTTAATTATAATAGTTAGCAACATGAAGAAAAATTTACATTTTTTTTTTAAACATCAAGTTGAGGGAATATTTTATGTTTACAAATTATATTTTTTTAAGGTAGGTCTATTATTATATCGTTCCCGAATTCAATTTTTAAATTTCAATCATACATTTTTAATCCATAATGACAACATTGCATTTTGGTTCTAAAAATAACATCTTTATAATGTTTAAAAATTCAATGAAATATAAAACTTTTAAATATTTTAAAATTATACATATTTTATATTTATAATATCAAATTATATTATATTATACATAGTAAATGTCCATTTAATTTCTTTCAATATTTATTAATATAATTAGTTATGATAATAATACATAATAATATAATTTATCTATTATATAATTGAAATATATAATATAAATTATAAAAATGGTAAGAACAACATTTTATAATCTTTAATGATCTCCAACAATATAATATAATGTATGCATTTTTATTATGCCTACACATTATTTAACGTTGTAATCTAACATAAAATATTTTTTTCTGAAAATGTTGATGTATAAATATCGAATATCGAACCATCTGTTTATTATTTATTAGCATTTTAAGAGTTTAGATAGAGTGGTGTGCAAAAGGGACATGGCAATAATTTTTTAGTCCCTTATCCTATTCCCCCAACTTGTTAATAAATAATAAGCTATTGGATCAATATTCAATATTCAATACGATAGTAGCCATTAGGTGTATCAAAAATGTAGAAAAAATAAATAAAAATACTCTACGCAGGAATATAAGGTTTTAACTGCAAAAATCACGAATAACAAAAATAATAAAACTCGTTTTGTCCCAATGTATAATATTATAATATGAGTATAGGTAAGTACTATGCAAAAAAAAATATAAAAACATGTATTTTCCTAAACATCTAATTCTATACTGATCGAATGAGAATTTTATGTTTAAATACTAAAGTGCCATTGAAATTAAACGATTTCGTTATTTATTTGTACTCAGTTTAATAATGAACTTTTGTCGATTCGATCCGTTGTGTATTTAACGCAAATATTGTAATTGTTTTTATTTTCATTTTAGCGGCTCTGGTGAGCAGTGGCGGTGCTATTTATCCGATTGGCTGGGACAACCGAGAAGTGAAGGAGTCCTGCGGGAACATATCTGGACCGTATAAACTAGGTAAGAGCTATATATTTTAAATACTATACGTGTATTATCTGGAACTGCGTGGAGCCATTAAATATCGGAATTTTCGACTTTGCTCCACATATTGTACGGTCTAAATCTTTAGCACTGGGACGATATTCATAGCAATCTATAAATTTCCGTCTTATATGTGTATAATATCTTTTTTGGCGCAGGACAGTGTAAAATTTTAATATACCCGGGCGTTATTATTGAAATTCCTCGGCACGAATCATCTGGAAATTAAAACGGAATGGTCTTGAGACGTGGTCGTATATATACACGGTCCACGAGAGACGAATAAAACGTACGATTCGGCAATTATTATTGGAGAGAAAATCCGAAGCGCATATTATACATACGCGCGCAATATCCGCTATTTTGAATAACGCTCGTGTATTAGAGAAACTATCGTCAACTATATTATAATATTGTCAATTTGGTTGTCAAATTCAAATCGAAATCGTCGTCAAATCTCGCGAAAAGAGAATATAATGAAAAATATTTATAGGTCATAATGCTCTAAATGTAGTTACATAATAGATAATATATTTATTGCGTTCGAAATGTAAAAATTTACAATGATTTTAAGTTTTATCGATGATAATTATTATTTAAAACGGAAACAATCGGGATAGCTGACTTAATAAAAAAAAAAAAAAATCGAATTCACATGGAAATATTTTTAATTTTTCCTAAACGTACCAATAAAATGTACTTGTCTGTAACATAATAGTGTTGTGATATAATACATATTTGTTCAGAAATTTAGGCTCTACAAATTCAGGTACTAACTAAATTTTCCTAATATTTTTTACATACAAAATAAACAATGAAACGAAATTTATGGGCACATATAGAAACACTGAACAATAGATCGACTTTATATTACCTTTTGTGTCTGATGATGTAAATTGAATTCATAACTACATGTAAATATTTAACATGTTTAAAATGTAATAAAAAAAATATTACCTGTTATGTTTTGAGGAAATACATTGCATATTTTCAAACCATAGTTCACCAAATAACTACTCAATATAATGATTTAAGTAATCAATCACAGCTTACTGTTGTTCTACATTAGTATTAAGGGAAATAAAATGCAATTTTTTACTGATAAAATCCATATCCCCGGATACGGTTAAAATTATTTTAGAACAGGTAAATACCTTAATTTTTTCGGAAAATCGTTTTAAGAAAACAGTTTTCTTACAAAATAGTGTAAACAATTATAGAATTAGGTATATCAAAAATGACAACGTGTCATGTTTTTTTTTATAATTTCCAATTTATCCGAAATTTATTTGATTGGATTATTGACATCAAAAAGCGTTTTATAGAATAATTATCGTGGTTACTTAATCTAATGTAATTGGTTTTGGTTGCGTAATTATCTTCATGCGTCGTATAGTAATGTTTTATATTACACAAAAAATAAAATACACGACCATATTATTATTTTGTATATAATCGAAATTCGTTAGTGTTTTATTAAATTGTTTAAATATATGTGACAAATTATCGGTATTATTTTGAATTTTATTATAATCTTCAAAATATATCATTATATATCAATAGGCCAAAACGTTAACAAAATGAAAAAAAAATATCTAGTTATCATTCCAAAATTCTTTATGAATATGAATAAATATGCAACTATCATCTAATCAATAAAATGTTGAATAGGTAGTTTTTTGATTTGGATATACGAGTAATGAGTATATACTAGTGTAGTGGTTCTTAACCGGAGTTCCGTGGACTCCTCGCAGGTGATCCCCGAGAGGTTTTTTCAATACTGTAAATACATCTGTTAATATTACTTCTATTATTTTTTTATTTTTATATAACAATCAATAAATCAATGAACAAGTGAACAAATAAAAACAACAAACTTATGTATATATTACAATAAAGTATTAATGTTAATTTTAATTTTTAATGAAGAATGGAAGAGAGGTTTAAAAAGGTTGTCCACGAATGATTGAACTTTTCCTAGGTAGTCCATAGTATGTAAAAGGTTAGATAATACTAATAAACTATTTAGTACAATAAATAATATTTAAAAATGAATACGTATTATTTTACATAATAATTTAGTTTTTCACGTTTTAATTATTTCGTGTATGTAGTGAGTTGTTTTCTCATATAATATTTTCCTAACAACTCCAACTTTCTGATAATAAAAATCAATTAAAATTTGTCATTGTTAAAAAACAATTTTTATATTTATTTGTACGAAATAAAGGTAAAAAAATAACGAATTTCTCTTTCACGCAGTAATCATTTTTTAGTAATATTTTCATATTTCAAATGCATTTTTTAGTACCGATCTATAACAATACTGAAGTCTGATTAATTGTTTATGCATCATTTTTATAGCCCTTAAAACAATAAGAATAATATAACATTATTATTATACTTTTTAGAATGTTATTTTTAGTCATTTGATTATGTTTAGAAGATTAAAATATTGTGCTTTGATGAAATTGGAAATTATTATTATTTGCAGGTTATTACGAATCACTATCGTTGTCTCTTCCAATGAAAAACAGATAATAAAAATATGCATTTGTAATTTAAACAATTCTACAGAACATTAATAAAAATGTCTTTATATAAATTTTATATGAAGACATTTTTATTATTATTATATTATTTTTTCGAACCTCAATAAAAATATAATTAACTTACCCTAGCCTAACCTAATCCGACTTACACGTAATGAAATTATAGTTTGAAGCTTTAAGGTAGACCATGAGTAAATACTCATAAATTATATTATTATTGCAATAGTAATAATATAATAACTAATATTAATAAAAAATATATATATATATATAAAATACCAATGGTAACTTACAAAATATAGCGTTTACAATACTCGAATAAAGTTAATATATTACATCGGAATATTATCATATAGATTGTATTAATAATTCAGTTCATTCGTTTGATATACAGCCGATATTTTTTTATCGACAAATTTCACTGATAAAATATTACATCAAAGGTGCATGTCCCGAGAGATTCTACTGTATATATTCTATCGTGACTCGAAACTTGATAATAATATAGAGTATATATTATTATATTAATATCATGAAATATCTAATAATTCATGCAATTTTCAGGAAATCTTAAAATCATATATGTTGTATAATATGTAGGTAATATATAATATTACATACTTATCAGCTATTTATATATATTACTATAAGTGTGAATGAAAATTATATAAAAAAAATTACTTATTCATTAAAATTTTAATATATATATATTTGACTCGTATCTTCTCAATTCGCTGACACCATTCAGTCGATGCCGACATAATCTAGAATAATTCAAAATCAGATATCTTCTCTCCAAATTGAATAAGCAAACCACTATGTTGATCTGGGTTCTTAGCCATGTGGGAATTCACGGCAATGAAATGGCCAATATATATGCTAAAAGAGCTATTAGCTCTACTGATTCTATCCAAACCCAAATCTGCTCATTTCATGACATTATAACATTGAAACACATTATTGTTAGCCTGTAGTAACAAAGTTGGGCGATCCAACCCACAAAACTAAATCAAATCTAAAATCTAAAGTCAAATAAAATCTACACATCCCTCCTTGGCCATCGTTATTTTTACCAAGACGCCAGGACGTAATAATCAATAGGCTCCGAATTCGCACAGGCATCTTATGAGACGAGATGAACCAGGTCAGTATCTAATTTGCGGAAAAACTCTCTATGTCAAACATATACTAATATACTGCTGAAATATGAAGATATTAAAACAAAATTTGATTTTCCGGAAAATCTACATGAAGCCGTAAGACCCAACCAAGACCACAATGAAAATATTTTAAAATTCTTAAAACTATATAAATTATATGATTTAAATTAATTTATCTCTATTGCATGCAATCGGCTAATAAACAGGTGTGATATTAAGATAAATTAAGAATCGTTTAAAAAATTTTAAAACCAGATTACCTGATATTATTTTAGGATAAAATTAAAAAATGTATGTGTTCATATTTCAATCTTAGGTGTACTTTTATTTCTTTTTCGTAATATTACTAAAAAAGGTTAAAAATGACCAAAACAAAATTTATAATATCCCAAAAACGTGAAAAAAATGCACTTAAACATAAAAAACGTCGAAAAATACAAAAAATATTTTGTGATTAGAATAGTATGTAGGTATCTAATTATTAACACACATTTGTATTTTGGAAAGCGTCATGTCAAGCATTCCAGAAAAAGGATGCTAATGCATGGAAATCCTAGAGCAAATTATAATATATTATTAATTTAAGTATATTTCAAGATAAAAATGGTACTCTGGTGATATACAGCTAAAATATAAAAAAAAAATTCTCTACTACGACATTGAAGTATTTAGATACAAACATCGATATTTAATAATAGATACTCAATTTTGATTTTAAAAATATTCGAATAATAATATAATAATATTATATAAGAGAATGAAATACTTTAATAAAAAATGTATCCTATAATATATTATGCTTGAAGTTTTGCAAATTTTCAAAATTCTTAAACAACTTTTATTCTTTTATTCAAAGGATCAAAATTAAAAACGTTGCAATGTAGTTTTTCTCAGTGAATAATGGAGATTTTATATCAATATATATAATATTCAAAATTCATATTAGAAAATGAGCAGTTTTTGACATCCCTTTTTCAAAAAAATAATAAAAAAATGAGTTGTCTTGAAATGCCATGTATAGATGTGACATTGTGTTCCATGTCGAGTTTATTATTGAGATGTGCGCTTATTCGCGCATGTCCCTAAATTTATAATAAAGAAAGTGCCTATTATATTATATTTTAATTTTATTATAATTTTTGAAAATTATAATTTGTATTTTAAAAACAAAAAGTATTTACATAAAAGAAATACAAATAATAATTTTACATTTTCATAAATTTATTGATATTCAAAATGAATATTTATATCCAAAATATTGAATTAAATATGCATTATTATTGTTGTAGTAGAAATTTATTAGTTTGGGAATAAATGTTTGAGGCTAGAGTTTAACGATATTTACTTTCCTTTTTTTAAAGTACCTACCTATACAATCTAGGCTATAATGTTGGTACAATATTCAAAACTTTGATCTAACTTTAACGTTAAATAATTCAAAATAAGATTCAGATTCGAACTAATTTTTATTATTTTAAAATATTCATTATTATTATTATTATTATTATTATTATTATTTTACAACCCGCATCAAAACGAAATTAAATCCCTATAATTAATACACGTAAGCTTATCACATCACACACAGACAATTCAACCTCTTACTTAACTCCTTCTGACCGAATTCATGTATACATACATGAAAAATAAAAACCTATCATTGTAAAACCAATACATTACTCCTTATTCTCAGAATCTTAAAAAATTGAAAAAGTAAAAAGTCAATTAAATGTTAATTTGTTAATAAATTCAAATCTATTTTTCAAATTCAAATAGAACTATACAATACATTTCTACCATTATTTCCCATTAAAATTAATAAAATCCATTAAAATGAGCCCGAAAAATAATGGTGAGTATTAAATTACAAATTTAATACTTTGTGTAAAAAATTTTAAGTATATTCCTTTTTTTTAATTTAATAAATTATTTATTTATAATTTTATTGAAGTTAAAAATTATCAGTTTTTATAGTAAAATTAAAATTGTATGGATTTATTGTATTGCATCAGACAAGGATTATGTATTATGGATTATGGATATCTGCATATTAGGTATATGATATATCATCAATATCCTGATATAATTATTTATTTGAAAATTATTCAGTTAAACATAGAATTTAAAAATGTCTATTTTTTTTTTTTTTAACTAGCTTGTTAAATGCACTTATAAATTTATCTTAGTTCCTTTGTAATCCTTAAAAAAATTGATGTCATATGATTTGTAAGACCAAAACCCCGAGAATTACCTGTATAAAATTACCGGTTTTCAAAACCCATATAAAAACCCACGTAACCCAAACATTTATTTTTAGTTTTCTACTTGATAACGAATATACAATATTTCTATACTTCCCATATAAAAGCTAAAACGCCTTACAATATATTAAATAATACGTAGGTATATAGTTATAATATTATAGTAAATAATATCTAATGATACGAACTCGAGTAAAAATAATAATATTAGCTATAACAAAATTGATTAAAGTTGAATATGTACCTAATTTTAAAAATGATATAAAAATGGTAGTATTTTTTTAAAAAAATTTGTATTTCAAAGGATAAAAAATACAATTGAATATTAATAATATGGTGTTTTTTATTACACAAATAGTTAAATAATATACCTAGTACATTTTAATTTAACTATGTATACAGATTCTTAATGACATTTAGAAGGGCATCTTTAAGATTTTTTTTTAAATTTAGACTTTTTTAGCAGAATCATAAGTATAAAGTATTTTTGAAGGAGAATTTTTAATATTTATATACTTACTATTTTTATGGCTTAGTTATTTAAAAAAAAATAAAGTTATTTATAGTTAATATAAAAATAAGAGGTGCCCTGGTTACATAACGGGTTATGATTTCATCCAAGTCCATATTTTTAATTTAGAAGCCTCTCGGCCAGTGATCGGTGGAGATTTAATCAAATTTTTAATTTATAAAAATAAATGAAAATTTTAAGGTCTGGGGTCAATTGAAAAACTAGTGAACGTTATTATTATTATTTTTTTTTTTTTTATTAACTCAGCCGTGGTGGATGCCTCCATATGGTGGAGACCCTGGGTCATAGTCTCAACATCCCCTCTAAATTTCAAACCTATTTTTAGATTTAAAATATGTTGATTATTAAAGAGTGTGGAATTATGATAAATACATTTTTTAACGAATAATCAGATTTCAGATCTCAAATTATTGAAATTGTTACTGTATTATTTTTATAACACCGTCAATACTTTGTATTACGTATAGCCAGTATAGCTGTACAGGTACATATATTATATTTTATTGATGAGCCCTTGATTGAAACCCTTATCGCGAGACCGATAATTTCATAGAATTATTTATCTAATCAATATGTGTGGCGCGTTCCCACGGAATTCAGTAGTTTTACTGTGGAATTTTCGGTCACAAATATTATCACAAGTCTATAATACGCGTACACTCTACCGGATAACATATAGATCTGGCCGCCATATATTTTTAAAGTTTCCAACCGATAGAGAGCGCTACGTAACTAATTTATTTTTAACAACGGGTCGTAAAATGAACCGGACTAAATTTCTCATTTGCGGCATTCTGTAGTAAATTACTAAGGGGACAATAAATTGTACAAGCAATTTTCAAATAGAATGACGTATGTGTATGTATAGTAAATAGAATTTAATGCAAAAAATCCTGTTACCGTGACGCGTAAATTATACACACTGATAACGTACGCTTTGTCGTAAAAATCGTGTAAATTGTGGTCGCTTATCCTTGAATTTACTCTAAATTTAAATCGAAAAATGTTTTGTCCATCTAGGTAATTTATCTTGTACTCTGATATAGACTTTGAAAACAAATTCATTAAGAAATATTACACTTAAAAAGTAAAAAGCCAAACAAAAATAGAGTTATTATGAAATACAAATATTTTTTAGTGTAAAACTCGCCGCAGATAGCCGCCTTAATACATCTGATAACATATCAGATAATATAGTCAGATAATAAGATAATATAATGCATATTTGTTATAAGACATAAGTTCTATGGTTTTTTTCTAAATTCACTTTTTAAGTCCATAAGATAGGAAATGTGACTTTGTTTATATTTGTATAAACAAGTATATCTATTGTTTAAATTATAGTATAGTTTATAATTTATGTTTATTCTCTGACTATTGCTGACTTACTCGTAATACTCGTAGTTATAAAACAATAGTTTGACTTTTCTATCTTTAAGAATTAGTTTGAGCCTTATCAATCGTCAATATGTATGCAAATCATTTCCATTTACTTTTGGGAAGAACTCGAGCACTATTCGTCCAAATATTTATATTGAGGGAATTATAATGTACATAAGAAACGATCATCAAATTACAAGTATTTTCTACTAACTTCTGATGATGAAGATATTGAAGACAGACCAATTTAATTTAAAAATAAAAACCAGCAATGTTTAAGGAAACAAACTCAAAAATATTTTATTTGCAATTTTAGATTTTTTTATATATATTTTGTCTATTTTAGCTTTTATAACTTTCTATCCCTATTCATTACCTATATTTCAATATTATAGGCAATACAATTTTTTTTACAGTTCCGTTACTTCACCTACAGTTATTGAGGTACGTCAGCATAAAAAAAGTTATTTGTGAAAATGAGTTTTTTATTTGTTCTTTATTGGTTGTAGTATTTAATAAAATTCTCATTGACTCTGGAAATATACAAACAATAATATTATAATTAGTTATACATATTTTGGAAACTGTTTTTATTTACATTTTGAACGTATAGAGTTTAGAACATTAATAATTTCAGAAAATTATTCAATAGAAATTAGTGATTTACTGCAATATATATAAGTATATAATGAAATAAAAAGTTGGAACAAATATATTGTTTTATATAACTAATTCAATAATGATAGTAACAAAACAAATTCATTATTGAATATTTAAAAGAAATCTCCGCTAATCATTACCATTGATACAATATTATTGTATAGAATATCTATAATATAATATCATATAACAAATGTTGCGATATGGCATTATGTTACGTGTGAATGTTGCAAGTGTGCATACGGCTTTTAAGAAATAGGTACCTAACCAATAGGTATACAGAATGATATTGAAATTGAATTTTTTCATTATGAATCAATGTCTAATACCGATTTACAAATTTGGCAAATTTTACCTTTCTTGGAATACGGTATAATTATAAGTATTTTAGAATATTACGTTATTAAATGTTTAGAGGTTGGCACCTCTCACAATACGAATATTATAAAATGATATGTTAGTATATGAAAATATGTTCTATTAACTTCTATTTACTATTTTACATTTTTATTTTCTTAATTAAATATTGTATATAAACATGAATATACATGAATCATGCTTTACAATGGAATATAGTACAGAAGGTCTTCTATCAATTGGTACCATTTTCATAACAAAATCTTAATTCAGCAGTAAAAATATATTTCATTTCGAACCCTAGAATTGCTCACCTGAACAATTTCATAAAAACGATTTAAAACCTTTTCATACTACGATTTAACTTTCTAGGGTACCTATACTTTCGATGTGTGTACGTCATTTTTTAAGTTTTAGAACATTTTTACAAAATGTTTATCTTCTTCTACGAATTTTGAAAATAAAATAATGATTATCTTATCAATTATAAATTATTTATGTATATTAAAAAAAAGTTTTTTATTTTTTTTAATTCTTTGACTTTCAAATTTAGGATTAAATAGTCAGGAGACCTACGTACATATATAGCTTATACACTATATACTTACCTTTTAATGTTAATATTTAACGTTCATTTTTTTAAATTTTTTCTATTTTTATTCAAATATCTTCGAATCGTCAAAATATAAATTTTAACCGAATTTCTCGTGATTTTCAAATGATTTTTGCTATTCTTTAGGCCATCGCCCGCACAAATCGGCAAAAACCATAGCCACATTTTTTTTTTTTTTCATCCCGCATTTATCCTATATACGTATATTATATTGTGTATCATTACATTGTAATAATAATGTAATACAATAATCGATATATTATGTATTTTTTTCAACGTCTGTATAGGTATCTATACAGAACTGCGTATTTCCAACATATATTATCATATATTGATATCATAAGGGGGTATTTTTGATAGTATGTAATTTTTTTTTCATTTTTTTTTTTTTTTAAATAAATTTTTGCCACGCGTTTTACAGGGACGTGCCATTTGTCGTGGTCCGTATACATGCTCGGGTCCTCGGTGGCCCTGCTGTTGCTATGCTTCTACCTGAGCTTCTACTCGTCCCGCGACAGTCCGGGCAGTACATTTCGTTCCATCTGATGAGTGCACGCGCAGGCCACCTCAGCAGCCGCCTCCACAGCATCTGACACAGGATACGCAGCTGGCCATTATTTCTGTCACACGTGACTCCAACTCTTACGGCCGTGGTGGTGGTGGTGGTGGTGGTGGTGGTGGAGACTACGACGACAACGACGACGACGACACCCGATTTAAACCGACCGTTATCGCTCATTGTAAACTGTAAATAATATTATAATATAGGTAGTGCTCGCGATTGTATCGTTTCGAGCTAAAACCCCGAAAACGTACACTCGAACATTGGTGATTTTCGAAATTTCGAAATATTTTTCAAATTCGGTAGCGATTTCGTGTCGTCTGTCGGTCGGCCATATACCGCGTTTGTTTTTATCGAAACACGATATTATTATACCTATATATATTTTAAATATTTTCATTTTATATGTACACAACCCGTTGACAAATAATATATAGTGTGTTATGTAAAATATAGTTTATATTATTATCTATACGATATTTATATCCAATAACATTATTATTACTATACTTATAACGCGTAGCGCATAATATGTCGTGTAGTTTAAAATATAATAATATTATCGTCGTATGTAATTGAAGTTTAGAAATCCTTTAAAAATTACGTTTAGGTGTATACCTAATATATTATAATTATATATAATACTGTCATTGAATGAGTAAAAACGTTATCGAATATTCATTATTATTATAGTTATCATAATTATTATATGTACAAATCTGTTAATTATTGTTATATATACATTCTGTTTGTGTTTTATACGCGTTTAATGATAACAGGTAGGTAAATTTATACTCGTATGTTATAGGCATTATGTATATGAAACGTATATGATTCGCGTGTAGCAATTTTAAATAAATTATAACAAATTTTCAATTCTAAAGCGAAAAAAATCAACGAACCTAATTCAGGCGATTAAAATGCCTGAACCAAATCAATATTATAATATAATTATGTAGTTTTTTTCAAATAAAATTTAATATTTCGGAAAAAGATCATGTCATCATGTTTGTGCTCATCGTTATTTCATTATATGTAGATATTTAATTCATATGACGTTCACCTAAATTGCAACAGTCGTATTTCCAAAATCACAGATTTTTGAGACCAAGAATAAAACATTTACCTGTAAAATTTTGTTTTTAAATTTGAAATGGTTAACGCTCATCCAATTTTTGACACCGAATTTTAATATGGTTTTAAGTTATTTTAACGTATTATTTCCCTAAATTAGAAATTACTTAAATACAGCCAGTGGTTAAATTGGAAAGAATGCAGGGGACGGAGCTATTCTTAATTGTTTTCATAACATGTAACAACGTTATTATATTCAATAATTGTCAATGAATGCAGGGAACGTATAGCATTCGTCTTAATTTATATTTTTCATTTTTCAATTTCGTCAAATAATCTTGGAAAAATATTAAAATTACGAAAATATCATGAATTACAATTATGAATAACTGAATTAATACAGTCATATCAAAGTCAACGCTATATTGATAAATTTCAGTTATCAGCCTTTAACACTTAATTTGGCACGGAAATTTGCCTTCTACTTTTATTAGGTACTAGCAGATGCAGTATCGATCAACTTTTTTGCATTTTTCTTATCGTATGATTTATTTAATTTGCATTTGTGTTTAGATATAGAAGGAATTGAGTTGGAATATAATCTTTCTAATATGTAATTAATTCTAGTGGATAGGTAGGTACTTTAAAAAATTCAATTTTAGATTTTCTCAGTAATTTTTTAAGCACAATGGAAAACAATAACCAAAAATGATCAAAATTTCTTATAAACCAGAAAATAATAATAATAATATTACACTTGACATTTTCACATGATGAAATTTTCGAAAACTTTTGATCAATTTTCGGTAATTACTAATTTATAATCGTTTTTAAAATTGATATTTCTATGCGCATCATATAGGTACTTAAATACAGTTTTTCAAGCAAATAGCTTTCCGATACAAAATGTATTCATGTACCTACCTACTTAAAATAACTTAATACTCAATTTTCAATTTATCTAGTAGTTCATGAGAAATTCATTCTCTTACAGTATATAATGCCGAAGTAGTTATTTTTAAGGAAGAACAAGAAATTTGTTTAATGGCTACATAGCTGACATCCAAATAAATATTTCTTAAGTTCCGTTTCCGTGCAAACAAATACATTGAACAATATTTAAAACAATTTCGAATAGAACATTGTTCAAGAGTTGCATTTTGTTTCCATTGTGACTGTACAATGTTCAAAAGCGTTTAGTTTGGATTTGACCATGGACAAAGAAACTGCCGTGGATATCTTCATTTATTGTTTTGACAGGAAATTATCTATAGTCATAAATTAATAATATCTAATCAGAAAATTGGTAAGATACCATATTGGTGGATTATGAGGTTTTTTAGTAAAAAGAGAAACTATTGGTGCTTATAATTATCTTATGAAAGGTCTATAATTATAAGGTCCTCGTATAGATGAATCATCAATAAAAAATTTTATTTTGATCAATCCATATTTAAATATCGAATGAACATTAGTCAAAATTCTTCTAAAATAATAAAATAATATATGTGTATAATAAAAATGGCAAAAATAAAAGATCAAAAACAAAATAACACTTTATTTCCTTTTAAATTTTAAATGATAACTTAATATTCATATCAATACACCAACATGAAGTGAAAACGCCGACCAAAGTTTCCGTCATTTTTACTTTATCCGAAAAAAAATGTTGAACATATTCCTTCAAAATTAATCTTGAAACTTTTGGATTAGGGAAGTTAGGAGGTGTGGAAGATGTAAAGTCCTACATGTCACTTTTCCTTTTATATTCCCAGAAACGCTGAATGTTTAGGTTCAGAGTCCGTCTTCCTTTTTTATTCCAATTCAACCACTGATTAGATCTGATTTAAATTTAAAAATAACCGATTTTTGAATATAAGACTTTTTCGTAGTTCTAACCATAGATTGGAATTACGACTATTTCTTTTCAGTTTTATAGAGGACAAAATTATAAAATCGGAGATATAATTTTATCAAACGATATACCTAGTATAATTCTTTAAATTTAATCGCGAATAACATCAAAATCAAAGAAATTTTAGATGTGACATTGGAAATTCAGACCGATTACATAATTGAATAAAAACATTTTTAAATCGTAAGACTTTATACTGTGTAAACGTGAATATTACGTCTGTCGAGGATATTTTGTGTTTTACATTAAAACGTTAGAAATAATTTCAAATTTAATAACCGTGTGTTAAGTGTAGAATAATATCGTAAGAAAAATATGTTTAAATAAGTGTTGCAAAATATACCGTTTTAGCATTTGTATAAAATATTATATGTAGATATCTTATATTATGAAATATCGTACGAAAATGTATAACAGAATTTGTAACGATGATCTATATAATATATTATGTATAAGTGTAATGATTCAATTTGTATAATATTACAATAATTCCAATCTATTATAATAAGTGTAAATTAATCGTTTAAATTGTTTTCAAACGTGTGTGTCTCGTTCACTAATGTTCACAGTATATATATATTACATATATATTGTATACATTTTGATGACAAATCTATTCGCACGCAGTTAAATTATGATTAACATAATTATTTTTAACATTTTATTATGGTATAGTGTAAAATAAAATGTACCTAACTAATATTTCATAGGTATATATTAAATATATAGATATACAGTTCTTTTGGGCAAGATCTTTTTTCGCCTAAACTAAACATTTTTCATTTAATTTCTCTTTATTGATAAAACTTAATTAGAGATACTTGAATGATTTTTATGTCTAAACATTGAAAATCTAAAAAAAATATATATTAGGAATATATTTTATCAGCGTTTAAAGTTTAGAAGAGCGGATTTAGTTTGACGTAGGTAAAAAGAATAGGGTTTTCGCGAAAAACGGTCATGCCCATATTTTTTTCCAAAACTAAGCAAACAATACTATTATAACCACAATAATAAATACAATAATTCAATTATCGATATAGATAACTACTGTATATATACATAATTACTCGAAAACTTTGAGTGTATAATAAGTTTTTAGATAATTTTTTTTTTTTTTTTTTGTGCTCGTTATGAAATAAATTATAATAATGTTGTGTTTATTAATTGTTTTTTTATTATTATATATAATATAATATAATATAATATAATATAATATAATTATTCATAAAACAAAAAATAATCAGTGTTTTTTTTTTTTTTTTTTAATGTGTCGAAATATATAAAAAAAAAAACGTGTTAAATAAATTTAAATTATTTGATTTCAAACTATTCCAAATAATTATACTTGTTATTGTTTACCTGGGAAGGTATAAATCCCAATTTTTGTTTCCTATAATTGGTATTTCAAGCAAATACCTACATTATACACAAACATAAATGGTTTTCACGATATTTTTAATCTCATTTTATGGTAATATCAAACAAAAAGTGGAAAAAAAACTAACGAAAATGATTACGCAAACAATCAAAATGCTTAAACTATATCCTTATAGACTTCTAAAGCCTAGTAAATGAATTGTCAGGAGGTGAGTAATTATAAAATAATCAAATAATACTCTTATATAATTATGTAAACGTAAAATACGCTATAAGACGTATGTGTAATGATCGTTTTCTATCAATTTTTTGATACGTTTTTACATGCTATTCTCTATTTTTAACTTTAAATTCTGATTTCAATGAGTCAAAATATATCTTTTTAAATATACTTACAATATAATATATACCAATATCATATTATTATTATATATACATTTAATATACTGCATAGCAGTATCTATGGATTATCTATTGAACACATTATAATTTATTCTGTTTATATAACTTTTTAATAAATAGTATATATTTTGAAAAAATTATTAGCACCTATATAATAATACAATAACACAATCTCACCAATCTTTTTAATCATAGCGCTTCTAATGTTCATCAAACGTAATAATTTAATTTAATTTTTACAAATGAAAATGTTCAGTAAATATTTTACCTGGGTACTATGTGTTATAAAAAAAAATATCTAGATATTGCTTTATATAAAGAAATAAAACCTAAAAAACCACTCTGAATTTGTATAGGTATTATACCTACACAAATAAATAATGTATATTATCATTGATTACCTATATAATAGGTAGGTATATATTATAATAAATTTATAATCAATGGTAGTATATACAAATATATACCATTATAAATAAATAAATGAAAACACAAAATGAAATGATGAAGTTTTGTATATATTTTAGCATTAAAATAAATAATAAAATGAGAAAAAAAGTAAAACACAATTTATTATATACGATTGACATGACAAACAATAATTTTCAGAAAAAAAAAAATATATATATATATGAGATTTATTTTATTATAATATATAATAATACATAGTATAACATATCGTATATATGTTAAACGATATACAAAAAAAAAATGTTTTTCTTTTCGCCGAACTAGTTTATCACATATCATTTAGCTGATGAGACCGTTTATCCTGATAAAAATCCACCGTCGACTACAAGAGCTGTTCCGTTTATCATGGTGGAATAGTCGCTGAGCATGAAAATCACAGCATTTGCGATATCATCGGTTTCTAAAATTCAAACGCGAGATCAACAATATTATATTCACTAACCAAAATCAACGCATAATATTCAAGTATTCCTAAAGCCTAGTCCACACAAGAGCAACTCAATGTTGATAATTGTTGCCAGTTTTTTTTGTTTCCTTGAAACAAACTGTAACATTTCTAAACATACTGTTCACATCATATCAATACATTTGGAATATAAACAATTCGAAACATGTTGCTCTGTGTTTCTTGCAACAAAGTGTCCACACAAATGGAACATTTTAATATAATCAGTACTAGAATTACATAATCTTAAATAGATAGATAGACATACTCCTGGTTTAGACATTGTATGATATTGAAGTTTTATCATAGAGAATTTTTTTTTAATTTATATACTGTACCACGATAAAATAAAAATATATTTATTAATTATTATCTTCAATTGTGATTCGTGATAGTTACTTCTAAATTTGTATGTCAATGATGTGGGACGATAATGACATTTTAGTGGTTGCTGCGCTGCATATGTGATTATTAGTGGAAAAGAAAAAAGAAAAAACGCAAATAAATGCCATCAGTCACTAATTGTTATCAATTTTACATTGTTCAGTGGGAAAATGTTTCGCTTTTAACCGAAACACGAAACAAGTAAGAACTTTTGCTGCTGACAACAAAAACATGCAACAACATTTGGAAACATAAAGAAACATTTGTCAACTTTTGAATTAGCAACATGTTTCAACTGAAAAAGTTCCTATATGTTGCTGTAGTGTGGACCAGGCTTAAAGTTAACAAGTGTTTCACATATTTTATTGTTCTTTTTAATATTACACCGATCATGCTGATCGACATTTTGAATAAAATGATTGTGTTTTTGGTAAATGGATATGAAGTAATCGATGAACTTTCTTACCCTAAGGTATTTTAACCTTTAAAGAGAACTTTTAAATCTTTTGGGGATATTTTTATCGGTAAACAATAACTAAAATAATTTAAATTAATTTATAAACCCCTCTTGAGTTTTCAGTTTTGTGTAGAACTCAGTTTTTATTCCTGGAACTTTAGATTTTAAATCAATGGGTAACTTTTTACTCCAGGAATTCAAATGATACATCATTCAAAATTTTAATTTTTGATATTTTATCAGAAAATTGACCTTGTTTTAACCACCAACACGCAATATTTAGAAATTAAAATAATAGTCTATACTTATGTGTACATAATATGTTATAGCAATTAATTATAAAAAAAGTATTATAGCAATAATAGTAATATAGCTTATTATTTATTTTCATTTTGTTCGTAATTGTTACATTTTAGACTATTGATTTATTGACGTATTGTCGTCCCTTACAACAACAGTAATTATTAGCCTCATTTTTTTCCACCATACCACCTAACCAACCCATATTTGGTTTTCGACAGTGATATTTGCGCATACCTGCAAATCTTCCCAGTGGAATTCGCTTCAAAATTGGTTCTGATTTTTCAGGATCAGACCATGCGATTTTTCCCATACGGGTCAAAACCACAGTCGGATTCACGTTATTGGTACGAATACCGTACTTGCCCAACTCAATGGCCATAGTTCTGGTTATTTGGTTTACGGCACCTTTAGACGCACAATAAGTTGTATGATCCGGAATAGCTCTCTGCAAAATATGATTTCAAACATGTTATTATTATTATTTATCTTTTTTTATAATATAGTAAGTACGTTTTGACGTTGTATAACGATGAATATAAAAAAAAATTATAGTAAAATTTATAAACAACAGCGAATCGCAGTACGGAAACATTGAATTGTTTCCAAAAATAACCACAGACATGAAATCTATAAGTCATAAAATAAATTAACATTAACTATTATATAGTTATAAGCACTTCTAACTCCTATGAAGTGTCTGGATCTAACTAAAGAAACAATGCCTGCTACTCATAAATTTAAAAAAATGTCAATTAATCTTTGAGTTTGGATTGAAATGATGAGTAGGTACCTATATGAAAACATTAAACTGATATAAAATATTGATAGACTATGGAATGTTAATACCTATTATAATTCAATTTGGTTTTCAATATTCTAATTAGTATATAACATGATATAAAATATCCCATTCTTATAACTGTGAACATAGTATTATTTGTGAATATTCAACCGCTTTTAAAAACGTATAAACTCGAAAAAATCAAAATAACATCAGGGACAGAAAATTAAACTTCTAAATCTGAACTATTATCAATATGAAAATATGAT
Source organism: Pemphigus obesinymphae (assembly GCA_025469235.1). Taxonomy (NCBI): domain Eukaryota; kingdom Metazoa; phylum Arthropoda; class Insecta; order Hemiptera; family Aphididae; genus Pemphigus; species Pemphigus obesinymphae. The sequence goes on from JAIPRL010000660.1 coordinate 90,112, forward strand.
TTTATTCAGTCAAACATAGAAAGTTTGATTTTAAAATTTAGTAAATAATGTTTTAGTTAAGTTGTTAACGGTTAAGGACATTCGTTAAATAATTAAAACTCAAAATGTATCTTTCCGCACAGTTCTAGTCTATCAGTTATTCCATTTATTGTTTTTTAAATGTAAATCAATTATAGTCGAAAGAATGAAAAGTGGCCACTGGAAAATGTGTTAGCAACTATTTTTTGCCTGATAAGGAGGGGTTCTCAAAATAAGACACGCTTAAGGTGCGAGTTAATTTCTGGCCAGTTACGCTTTTTTATACGACTTTATTATTTCCTTTTCGGGTTCATTCTGGGTACAAATGGAACCTTTTGGCTATTGTAGTTTTATTTTAGGGTGGTTGTGGAACGTTATCAACGATTTTGGCGTTACCCTGATGAAAATAAACCGCCAGGGCGGCGTTTGCATCAGCGGCCACTTTTCATTCTCTCGACTATAGAAGTCGTAATAAAAACGTATTGTTTTTCAAAGGGAATCCACTAAATCTGCTTTACGCTAATACATTACATTTCTAAGATAATTAAAAAAAACCGATAAAAAAAAACAATACTATATAGTATATAACCAATTTTCTCAAAATAAAAACATTCGATTCCATTTTTTTACAAAAAAACATACGAGGATATAAGCCCAGACTACGAGTGTGCTAATATTTCTAAATTCTATTTCTTCTCCCCGTCTTCAATTTTTAGTCTTGTCAATTGTGGTCTAGCTAGGTCATAAAGTATTATAATCAAAACATTATAGGTATTATCTTGATAGAATTAACCAGGTATAACCACACAGATGACGAATTTTGATATGATTAACGCATCATGAAGGAACAATATTTTCATATATACATTTTATATAATATATACATGGAATATGACGTCACACACGCAACATTTTCACCGGGACAATTTTAGTCTTGTATATACGGTGTTGCGCACATGACGTAGTCATCATGCGCGTTAAAGCTGTGTGATCATACCTACTTAATTCTATCATGGGTATTATGTTATAACTTATTAAAATGTTACTAGGTTTTTCTATTATATGAACAATATTATATATAATTCAAACATTTTATATACACATATACATTTTTCGTAATCGTCAATTGACATATACAAAATAATTTTTATTACTTCTCTAAAGAGTATCTATTTAACATTGTTGAAATAATAAATTCTTTCGTTATCATGTGATTGTGAATATATTGTGTAATATAATATAAAACCGATTAATCTATTTTGGGATAAAATGAACATCGTGCATAAACCTAAAAAGATTTTTTAAAAAACTCTATTGTCTCAATTCTATATCATAATAATTTATTTCAAGTTAATAAAAATTAAAAAATATATATTTTACCTAAGAAAAAAATAATATATAAAAATGAAAATGTCCTTTGAGTATTCGGCAAAAGATTATAGGTAACAACAAGTTTAAACCATAAATCATTATCAGGTTATAAATGAAAAATAAAAAAAAAAACAAAATAGAAATACCAAAAAATATTAAAATTAATAAACTGAATACGTACATATAATATATTATAAATAATAAAAAACAAATTATAAAACAATATTTAAAATATTATTAAAACTATTCTGTTTTAGTTCATTATAAACATGTAGTTCTACAGTTCTTCTAATACTGAATTTATGTAGGTATATATATTATTGGTTATTTAATTTTATTAAATCTTTTTGTATATTGAAATAAATGCTACAATTACATTTTAAGATTTGTGTAGTAAAATTAAATTTAGAAGAAGAATTTTTCAAGTTGATTTTTTAAATATTATTAATAAATATTCAACATAATTATAAATATTTCTAACAACTGTTTTAATATATCTACGCTATACTAGTTATGATTTCATATTTTGCTCCTTATTATTTATAATAAATGCTATGTATTATATTTATTAATTTTTATATTTTTTTGTATTTGTATTTTATTTTTGTTTATTATCCTTTCATAATATATATTAATTTTACTCATATATAGGATATATAGGTACCTATACTGTTATTTTTTATAACATATATCTATTTGTATTCATAATAATTTGACATTAAATTACAGCTTGGTATATATATTTGGATAATTTTTTACTTCCTATTAATTGGATTATATCATTATCTATTAAATTATAAATCTATTATAATCTTTGCAAATTTCGAACATTTTTAATGCTCGGAAAAGTTTTATAACAATAATAAACATTATTCAAAAGACGTTCAAGTTACTGATTTACACAACTGAAAAAAAAGTTTTTTTTATTGAATATAGTTGGACAATTTTAAAATGTTGTTGATGAGAATATTTTAGCGATTATATGTATCCGTGTAGACATTTTATAATAAATTTTATGTAACTCTAAATCCGCTTTAAAATGCCTTTCTTTTTTGCTTTGCATAAATATATTTTTGTAAAAAAAATATGGTGATTACTCGTTGATTAAAAATGGTGCTAGAACGGGACTACGTGTAAATTACTTTTTAAATGTAAGTATATAAATACTTTTTTTTTTTTGGTTATATTTTAAATTTTATTAGAACCTGGACGTAGGAAATACTAAAATATAATATAATGAAATAAATCCAAATGTAATCTTACATAACAACCTATATATACATTATCTGCTGTATGCGCAGACTATAGATTACGATTTTGTTTAAACATTTTATAATTTTATAATTGTGTAGACAGTAGACATATTATGTATTTACGCAATAATTAAATTATTGTGTTATGTAATAATACGTATTATTTATTGTGATCCGTGTACACAATATATATATACATGCTCATTGCTCATTGTTATTTAATAATGGGATATAACACTAGGAAAAATTAATGTCAACAATGCATAAAAGTTATACTATTTTAACTCATTAATTTGTATAATAACTTGAATCAAAATGAAAGGGTACTAAATCAAAATGTTATTTAAATGTTGACTTTTACAAGTTTATCATACTTAAAAATTGTAATAGTTACGTATATTTTAGGCTAAGAACGAGATTTATATGTCCATTATAATACAAATATTTTAATGGTTCTTCTGTATCGTGTAGAAATTATTTCAAATTAATTACTAAGTAATTACTCGTAATTATTATTTTTTTTTTTTTAATTCTAAACATGATGATAGAACCCTTTATTCTAATTTACGAATGCCATTATACTATTCAAAAATCGACCAGATAACATTAGAAATAATATTTCCTACGATTACTTTTGCGATTTTGGCGGCTATATTAGATACAAATTTGAAATTTCTAATAAATATATATCATGAATTTAATAAACTACTAATGAGTATAAAGATAACACACAGTATAATTAGTAAATACGCTGAATAAAATGTAGGATAATGTTTAAGTATTGCAAACATTGCCTGTTTAACGAATAGCGGTACTATCCTTTTATTTGAAAGAGGAGAACATTTTGTAGGTCAGATTTTAACTTATTTTGTGATTTTAAATAAATATTCTGCTGTAGAATACTGCAAAAATAAACACAAAAATAATAATTTTTAAACAAGAATTACAAGCAATATGGAAAACATATTTTGTATATCTAAGTTAAATACAACCTGTAGTTATAACAAACCCCTAATACCCTTGAAAATGGGGTAGGAAAGCAATAATGATTGATAATAATGTTAATTTTACAGTTTTAAAATGATTCTCGCGTGGACAGTTTTCATAGTAATATTATAAAATAGTAAGTCAAATATGTGTACCAAGTTTAATTGAAATTTCTCGAGACGTTCCAGAGTTATGGTGGAACATGCATACATATACATATTATCAGACTTGGGTAATATTCAGAATACTTTTTAAATACTTTTTTTTAAAATTATTTAATATACAGTATTTTGAATACTTTTTAAAAGTATTTTATTCTTTGAAGAAAAAAGTAGTTTTAAGGTTCTAATTATAAATTTAAAAGAAATTTTTTCAGTATGTTTCCATCAGATTTCAATGAAAAATGTTCTCTCAGAATCTAAAATAATTATAACTCTTCAAACACATATTATTTACAAATTAAGTGTTTGATTAAACAATAATAAAATTACATGTTAATATTTTCATTATTAAAATTATATCAATTTAAAATTTGCTTCAGTAGTCCAAATCGATCTGGAAGTCAGTAGGTAATCGATTTTTATTTTTTTTTTTTTTAAAAGTTTAGTCAGTTGGCCAAATGAGCCACACTATCTCCCCCTCCCCACAAAAAAAACGTACTTTGGTACGCATTATTAGTATAAATAGTAATATATTATGAGAAAAGTATTCTAAAAATATTTGGAATACTTTGAGCACATCATTACCATAAAGTATATTCTAATAGGTACATATTATGTATTCGAAATATTTTTAAAAAGTGTTTAACCCAAGTCTGCATAATATATATGTTATGTGGCGATCCGTCAGTCGAGAATGTTCTAGAAACCGCCAGCATGCCTGCGTAGATATCTATATATACATATAAACCGGATAATTAGCTATGTAAATATAATAATTATTAACTAAACAGTAAAACTTATCACGGGAGAAGATAGATTATTCAGCTAGTCGAAAATAAAAATAAAACAGCTAATCGCGATTGCGAAATAACGTTCATACAAAATATGTTATAACATAGGTAGATACCTAATTGATAATAATAATATTATAATAGCGTGTTTCAAAATGAATCACGCATTTATTAATTGATTAATTTTTAAATACGTATATATATATATATTTATATATATAATACACATATCCGTTAAATTACTTACCGTAGAAATTGTTGAGGAAATATTTACTATAGATCCTTTGATACCGGCATCGATCATATTCTTGGCTACTGCCTGGCTTACTCTGACAATGGCTCTACCGTTAACATTTAAAGTGCTAAATCAACAAAATTAATACTCAATTTAGTCAAAATTCGCATAATCTAATATTATAGTATCTCGTATTAGGTAAGTACATCATATTCATACACTGTATATGAATATAATGTGAGTTTGTAGCAAATGCATTTTTTTTTTTTTTTTTTTTTTTTTTTTTTTAGTTTTGTTAAATACGGCTTTTTCATTAAATTATTTTAGGTATATTTAAAACTTCAACTTTATAGGAGACACATATTTTTATGACCACTGACTTAGAGCAATGCACGAACATTTAATAAACCAACCTCCAGACGAAACTACTATTATTGTAAATTACAACCAATAAAATAATTTTATAATACCGAATATAATATATTATATGCAGACAATTAAAACAATGTATATGGTATTCATACAAAATGAATATCGAATAATTACTTTACAATAAAACACATTATTTAAATTTCTATTATATAATAAGTATGTACATTTTTTTTCAATTTTAATCCTGTTTATATTACTTCTTCAATAAGCGTTTTTATTTCATGCATTTAGAATAATACCTACAGGTACTCAACTTGTTTCTTATTTTATTTTTTATTTAAATACACTTAGAATTGTAGAAAAAATCAACTTTTTTTATATCTCGCCTTAATATATATTAAGATGAGATATAAAAAAAGTAAAATATATATAAATAAGATATCTTATGATTATTTTTATGCCACTCATTTTTAGCTGAATGCCCGACACAGAAGTCCATTAATAAATTAATAAGAACAAAACAGTAAATATATATAATATATAATATTGTATATAATATAATATATACATATATATACAAAAAAAGATTGTGTAATTTTATCTCAAGGTGTCAACAAGCCGTTTACAATAATCTATTCAATCAAATTTTTTAACGCTACAACTTATTATAAAATATAAAATATACTACTACTAAATACTAAATTATGTTACCGGGGCAACTCGAATAGCTATATTATTATCGGTTTTTCACCTATACATTTTACAAGTAAAATTTAGTTATTTGCCCATTTCAACCCCTTAAAATAAAATCATTTCTTATCTTACGCCTGTACTATAATACAAACATATCTTCAAAACTTCAAGTCGTTAGCTATCATAGTTTAGGCTATGCGTTGATTATAAATCAGTAATATATAATATATATAGATATTAGCCAAGGTCTATGACCTAATATATATCTTATATTATTTAAAAAATTATCTTACTTGTCCCAACCAAATTGGGTAACGTCAAAAAATGGTTCTATAACGGCTATGCCAGCGTTGTTAACCAACCCATGAACTGGACCGATTTCTAACACTTTATTATACGCATCATCCCAGTTGGATACATCGCATGTTATTTGCTTGGTGTTTGGCAATTCCTTAAGGGATTTAACAATATCCTTGTCTACAGTATAAACGAATGCTCCTAAATCTACTAATCTGGATGTAATTTTTTCTCCCATGCCTATAAAAAAATTAACAAAATTAAAATGTTTAAATATTTAAATTACCTATTAAACAATATGATAATAATATACTCGTAGGTATACACTAACATCGCCGACCACCCATTAAACGACAGGTTATGTACCTACTGGTCCAATCATACTTCAGATAGTAATAACCTAAATGAAAGGGAATTAGAAACTGTTAAGTTTTCCTAATTTCGGTCCTATACTCATAGATAATAAGATATGGGTAGATAGGTCTAATACGTACGGCTGTAATACGGACTACAGCATAACAGTATAAACACAACATAATAAGTATGTGGTCGTGTTGTAACTCATACCAAGGGTTCTAAATACCTATATTAATATGTTATGATCTTATAAATACACTCTAGCTCGTAGATGATATTCAAGTCCATTAATAAATTTAAAATATTCAAAATACTCATTGGATTTTGAAATATTTCTAAATACAACTAGTAATTTATTTATTTTAAATATTAAAAACTAAATGGAAATGTACAATGTAGTAGTTATAAATACAAATCTATATGAATAATTGCGATGTTTCATTATAAAAATAATTCATATAATAAATTGTAATAGGTAGGTACCTATATTATTATATTAATAATTACTAATGTATATAATTATGATCAGGACGGGTAAAGTTAACGATAAAATTAACTAGCTATAAATTTAAGTTATTTAAAAAAATTTTTTTTTTAATAATCATGAGTTAAAAGTTAATTAATTACTGGCCTAACTGGTTAAAGTTATAACTGTAACCTGACATAAGTTCACTTAAAGCAGTTAACCAAAAAACATTAGGCCATTCATTTTTCCATAATAACGCAATAAGGATAAGAATTAATAATATAGAATAAATTAATGGATATATAGATAAAATAATGAACTTGTTAAAAATGCGTTTAGTTCTTTGTGTATTTTTACCTAATGAAATTTTGAACGTAAAGTCAATGACTTTTAACATACTTTTAATGAACAAAAATTAATTAGTTAAGTTAAACAAAAGTTAATTAACTTGTTGATAATTATACTTGATTATTTCATTTGTAGAAATTCGCTAATATCTCTCTCATAAAACCATAATATTAATTATTATCATTGGCATTCCTACTATATTATATCTACCTAAACTCTATACCTACATAACCACAATATTGTATTTAATAAGAGGACGCATGTAATTTTTAAGTTATATGTGAGACATTTTTAAGGTATTTCAATAAAAATAAAAGTATAATAATTCAATATATTTAAATACATTATAAAAGTAATTTAAATAATAATTTCGTGTCTGCACTTTTTATTGCTGTGTAATCACGATATTGGTTAACAAAATCGTTTAACAAGAAAAATATTTTATCTATTACCTAATTATTAATATAATTTATTTATATTGTAATTAAGAAAATATAATAGATACCTAGACATAATTATCCATTTTTTTATCATCATAAATTTTTTGATAGCGTAAATAGAACTAATATATTATGCCAAAATATTCCGCCTTCCTTCCAAAAAAATTGTTTTCGCTTAATTAATAACTTTCTTCATATTTTATATTTTTAAATACCTATATTTAAATATACTTTAAACATTTTATTTTTACCACAGACCGAGAAAATATTTGTTGTAAAACAGTTTTTTAATAGTAACATATGTCGTCCTCTTAAGAATACGCCTATGAATACATCAATATACGTTGAATGCTGCAATATAAATGTCGTGATAAAAATAGCGTAATCAAAATAATATTAACTATCTACATTAAAAAATTATATATCAATCGTACGATGTTTATATAATCATATAGGTACTAGTATAATTATTATTGTATTATCAGGTTTAGTTGATAAATAAAATAATGAATAGATAATAATTAATGAGACGAAGATGTTATAAAAACTGCTATCAAGCGTATCAAATATAAACAATTTATTGATTTTATTGTGTTTTTTATATTTTTTTTATTAATTGAATATTGTATATGCATGCATATTCCCAAAAATATATCTAAAAGTTAATAGGATGCTACACACCCATTTTAGCGGTATTAAAATACATTCACGGTCTATAACTACAAGTTCTCTCTTAATAAATGCAGAGTCAAATTTATATAAAATATGAAAGATGAGAATATTCACTATTCTGTAGTGAGGAGTTTTTACACTTAAATTTTGACCCTGAAAGAGTCTTACAAAGAAAAATGTAGTTATAGAGGATGGACGTGATTTGTAACAAATATCGTGATAACAAAATAATAAAAAATGATACTAATACATGAATATTTTAAAATACAATTAAATATTTTTAAATTGTAGAATTTTTTTTTTTCTTAAAATGTCCTATACAAAACCTCTTAAAAATTGGGTGGGTCCTCTTAAATAGTAAATATATATATGTTGTGTATGATAAAAAAAAAAGTAAAGAATTATGAATAGTCATCGTATTTATAATTTCTATAATATAATAACCACAATAAAAAAATCATTGTTCCATATATTATGTTAATGTAATCATTGATATAATACACCAACCGCAGCAATTTATTATTCATTAGGTGTCTACTTTTAATTATTAACGAATGAAATCTAAAACACGTCAAAGGTCATTGATTGAAGAAATGGGAAAAACTTACCATTGTTAGGTAATAATATTTATTTTCAATATAAGTATTAGAAATAAGATATTTGTGTTTCTTTTATCGTAACATTGTTTACACAATATTATTTACATGATGATTTCAAATAAAATAATATCAAATTTGAGACTGAGGTAAAAATGTGAGCGTAAAAAGTATTTATAAAAAAAAATAAGTAATTATTTTGGTAAATTACCATCTACATTAAAAAAAAAAAAAAAGTAACTTAGTACCTATTCAATTAATATTTTTACTTTAAATATACTTACAAACATTAATTTTAACTAAATACGTGTAGGTACTTATATACCTAATGTTTTATACTTTTAACCGCTAATATTTTTATATTTTTAGATTATTCTTTACATGTGTCGACAACTATTATTGTGAATTATGTACATATTTACATAATATAAATAACTTTTAATACTTTTAATGTAGATATTATAAGACACATATATTCGAAAAAATAAGAGAAAGTTAACTGTTATACCCGTGTTTAACAACATTTAAAAATTGATATCATTTAGAACTTCGCAGCATTTTTAATTTTCAGTATGTAAAATTTAACAAGATTAAAATTTTTTCAGAATTTTTTTTTATAATATGGACGCAAGTCTGTTTAAAATTAGCGGTAAATTTAAAGATTTTTGAATTTTGGCAGTGCTACCCACTTATAACATAATCTGTAGGCTATTTACCACGAAAACCATAATAATATCTGATAACTGATAACGACCGTTTGATTATATTAATTTTTATAGACGTTTATCGTGTGTGCATAGTGTGAATCTTTCAATCTCACATTTAAATAGATATATTTATATTGTTCGTAGTTTACGTAATACATAAGAATTTGTGTCGATAAATTAAAGTGGTTTTTATTAAGTATGGTCTTTAAAATCATAGAATCAAAATGTAGGGAAGTTTAAAGTACATATCTACTCTCTAACATATTAAATACAGTTTTCAGTATAATATATAACAAAATAACAATAAATTGTCCATACTAAATTAAACAGAGAACTTATTATATTTAATAGGTACCTACGTACTTATATGTTTATTTATATAATAGGATGGATGACAAAACTGAGCAGTTGGTATTAAAGCTCTATAGTATCTATATCTCTAATTCCTATAAAATAATAATTTATTATAATTCGATAAACGAATAATTTTTAAGTAGATACTGATTTCTGATAAAAGTGTTAATTTTTTTTTTTTTTTTTGGTTTATTAAATTTAACTCATTTTCGAAAAAATATATTTAATTGTCATGAAAATATATTATAATGTAGTATAGAATATAATAATGTAATATGCTTTTCAAATAAAGGTATCATACATTCATACCAATATCAACTCTAAAGTCCATCAACTGAATTATCATATTTCACTATATATACTTTCATATTATATGGAAGATTATAGGTATAAAATTAAAATACTAGTAGGTATTATCATAAGATGTTTGCTGTATGGTATTACGAAAAAATTTACTTATATAATAATTATAACTTATATCGTACATTCGTACCTAATGAAATATTTTATTATATTTATATTTTTTTAAAGTTTTTATTACCATATATATTATCAGTTATCACTTGACACTTACCACTTCAATCAAAACTGGTAATAATTTAAAGTGGAAAGCAATCATTCTAAAGTAAAATTTAACCTCACACTTGTTAACATTTATTATAATAATTATAATTATTATAAATCTGGACATTTATTATTCTTGGACATAATTTTTTGCAACGGACTTAAAATATTTGAATATTTAGATTTTGAGCGAAGCGAGAATGTGAATGATTATACAATGATGTTTATTTTTTTTATTTTTATTTGATCCAATTTTAGATTCTGAGCGTAGCGAGGGAGCTAGTGGTTTTACAATGATGTTTATTTTTTTTTTTTTTTTTTCTCTGTTAACAAATTTACTACCAGAAGG